>JAOVVB010255258.1:0-35116 GCA_028570985.1 Heterobranchus longifilis
CGTCTTTTTTCAACAGTGGAGAATTACATTCAGCCTTGCTTGCTGGTAGAACTAAAATCCCATCCAGACCCCTGTGTAGGAGTTAATAGCACTGGATGCTAACTCCCATGGATGCAAAGGGCTGATGTGAAGCAAACAAAGCACCTTCAGAGAGAAGCTCTATTACTCAACTTGGCAGGGCCCCAGCCACAGACAGCCTCTCCAGTCTGCATGCCAAAGTTTTTCCTCGCCCCCATTGAAAATCAGGCTGACAGGCCAGAGTGTCCCAAAGTAAAAATGACTCACTCCACTGACCTCAACAACACAAACAAACAGCCAGGAGATCTGAGGGGGAGCGCACAAACGTGACTTCCACTTTGTCCAGATAAACACGGAGTAGATGAATCCTCACTGATACTAGGGGTGGGAAAAGAAATCGATTCACCTAAGTATCGCAATTGTTTTGGGATGATTTTTAAAATGGATTTTTTTGTTTTAGTGCCAGAATTGATTCAGTTGCTTCATTTTAGACAGTGCGGAGGTAGCAGGAAGTTAAGTTGTATTGTGATAGTCTTTGAGTGACGTCATATCCGTTCCGAGAAAAAGCAAAGCTAGAAAGGAGGAAATACCGGACGGTCCAAGATCCACAGAGATACGACCTGCACCCTCGTATTTTAATCCAAAGCATGGTAACCATGACACAAACAGTAAAGTATGGAAACACTTTGGGTTTCACGCATTGTCAGGAAAAGCAGAGCGAGACAAACAGGCTACAGCTGCATGCAAACTCTGTAATACAATCAACACGAGTGCCCATCGCGCTCGACTGCGGTAAAACCAGCCGGCACTCACGTCTCTGTGGTCAAATCAGCCGACGCTACTGTAATGCACCCATATAGCCTATAAATACTGACATTTGCATTCAAACAGCCCTGAATGAGCTGACCATGGATGTATAAAGAGAACAGAGCTGACGGGGAGAGCTACCGACGGACTATAGACAAAGAAAATACCACTAGATTGTGAGGGAAATGTGTTACTTCTTTGATTTTACAGTTTGCTGGAAAATATTAAATAAGTAATTCCTGACAATGGCCGATACATTTGAGTTAATGAGGACATATCTGACTACATACAGTCACAAAATCAAACATTTTACTGTATCAATTTAGACATTTTCCAAAGTAAGAGTCTATAGAAGTGTTTGATTGATTTTTTTTCCCATGGTCTAGTGTTAAAAAAGTTAACAAAAATTGCAGTAAATGGCATTATCGAATCTCACTACTTAAAAATCACAATACAAACCAAATCTGCACCCAAGAATCGTGGCAGACTCGAATCCTGAACAAAGTGAATCGTCCCAGCCCTAACAGAGTTTTTGTCGAGCAGCAGCAGCAGCACGAATGGCTGATTGTGTAACGTAGCGATTATGATGATGAAGAACTTCAGAATAAGCCGTCTTACCTCCGGAGTGGGGTGGCGGGCCACACAGTAGGACCACTCCTTGACCTTCACGAACTCTCACTGGACTTCTTCTCTGGGTCTTGAAGTTCTCCAAGTCTGTAAACCACAATACAAAAGCAATAAAGCAAAAATAATCAATACATTCTGCACAAAAGCCATGAGCACACTAGACATGCTGAGTTGTTTACAGAGGTAAAAATGCACTCTATATCTGCGGCTGCTCAATAATTTCCTATCTGGTTAGAACACAACTACAGACCACAGTTCAACACAGTGCCATACGATGCAGAACTTTTGCATATTTTCATGAAACACGCCATGTTTGCATAAATGCAGACAAAAGTGCTGGAAAGACCTAAACACTTCTGACTGGAGCAGAAAGCAATTCCTCAAGTATAAGTCACACATGAGTGGATTTAATTGGAACTGCGTATTGTTATCACTTTCTGTGTTTCATCCACTACACACAGGCCAGTAACAATTAAATGACTAAGACTGAAACATCATTTGTATGGAGAGCGATTACTTGTTGACAACCTGCTGAGAGAAAGCAAATAGAGACAGCAATCCTTGAACACTTTGCCTTTTCTTGCCTGCTGTGGCTCTTGGAGATATCGCAGGCAGTGCAGCCAAATATGCGACTGCCATATAATGACATAATCAAGACTCAATTCAAAAACAGGGAGAAATAATGCAAAACTGACACCTCCTGTGTACAAGCACAGCAGGATGAGCGTCTGCATAATAAATACAGTACGTGATCTTTGCAGACCTTGTGAGTAATGGAAAACTGCATCCAGCAGAATAGTATTACATTATAACAATTGAAAGCAGCTTTTTTTTTTTTTCTTTTCTTTTTTTTTTGGTTCACAAATGATTTAGCGGAAAACTTCTGTATGACTTCACAAATTAAGAAAGTAGATCGTTATTTTCATATTTGGTGCAGACAGATTGTGTGGATGCTTCAGTGGCCAATTCTAAATCTATAGCTGATCCATGGGTAACGATCGCATAAAGCCTCTCTGTGCGTGTAGAGATTGAGCGCAGTTAGGGTCCCAGGAGCCATCTAACACTGCACATCCCTCTAGATGTGATAAAGCTCCGAAATGAATGTGAGAAATGTATTAATCCATCCTTCTTATGCCGCGTATCCCGGACATGTTTGTAAAAGCAATCATTGTAAGACCTCTGATGATGTTCAAGCAATGTCACGCTTAACTTCACGTCTTAATGTAACATTAGTGGGTTAACCACTGTAAAATATTTAAAAAAATCAAATAAAAAATGTTTGTCATTTTATTGAATCTTGCTCGTTCAAACCGACTGAAGCTTTCAGACTGTCACAGTATCCAATACTTGGTGAAAGCCACAGATATTAACAACCAGCATTGGAAAACCAGAGCAGCAGAGATAAAATTGTCTTTCCGATCAAAACATTGTATTTCATCTGCTTACCAAGTTCAAGTTCTTATTTATTTGTCATTTCCACATACAGAGCACTGGAAACTAAATGGTGCTAGCACAAAATATAGAAAAATATACAATACACATAGATATATACAAATAGACAAAATGCAACATAGACAAAAAAAAAATATATAAACAATGCTGTGCAACTGAATTATAAAAACTATGAAACTGTTTAGTGCAGACGGATGGTTCAATTGTGAATATATGAGAATAGATATAAAAATAATGTAGATAATATAAATAGTATAAATAGTGGCTAACCAGTGAGCTGAGAGATTATACACAGTATAAACAGTCGGCACAGAGGTGATGGTGGTCCACCGGATTAAAAACAAGATTAAGAGTCTGCAGCAATGCTAGCAGCTGTGTGAGTCTGCACTTTGAGTACTTTGTGTTAAATGCTATCATCAGCATGTTAACATGCTCACAATGACAATGCTATTAGGCAGATGTTTAGTGTGTATAATGTTTACCATTGTCATTGTTACAGTGTTTTCCTGTGCCCTGCATGAGTACAGGGCTGGATACTGCCTACAGTCTCAGGTCACGATACGTATCACGATACACGTTGATTTTGAATAATGTCCATTTCCTACACAGAATTTACTACAACTGCTGTTCTTTATTATTCTGTATAACAGCGATCACACTACTTGAAATGTATATTCTGTTTCTAATCCCAAAATGATTAATAATTGCAAATATATATACAGCATATGCTGCTGTATCGATACTTGAGTTTACCACAGATGTGATCACACGTTTCTTGGAAGTAAATAATTCAGCATGAAAAAAGCATAAAAAATTACTAACATCCCTGTTTATATCATTCATGGCTCAAAATTATATTTATATATATATATATATATATATATATGTTTTTTTTTTTTTTTTAATAAATGAGTTCCCATGGTGGAGAGGGACTTCGCCTCTCTAAAGGGTGCAGATGAATGTAGTGCAACTTAAAATTCTCAACATCAACAAACCAACAAAATGACATGATTATTTTTTTATTTTTATATTTTATTTGATATTATATTTAACCTAACATGTAGGTTTTGGTTGGGGAAACCGGAGTATGCAGTGTAAACCCACCGTGCCATCCTCGGAAAAGAGAAATCCCTCATCAGATGGCTTAGTGTGTGTGTGTGTGTGTGTGTGTGTGTGTGTGTGTGTGTGTATTTTTTTATATTTAACCTAACATGTAGGTTTTGATTGGGGAAACCGGGAGCACCCGGAGGAAACCCTGAATTAAGTCTGTGGTTATGTGGTTATTTAGCTCAGACACAGGAGTCTTCTATACCATTTCCTCTGCCTCTTTTCTGCGATCTTGGTCTCGATATCTTGCAGCTGTGTCTTCAGGGCGGTCTCTGTTGTCTCCCACTCCTGCTCCTTGTCCTGCAGTGTCTTCACTGAGGCCTTGGATTCCTCCAGCGCTTTCTGGAGGTGTGATATCTGACAGTTAAATGTCAGGTTCTCCTCTTCTTGCTGATCTTTTTGGCGATCAAGGGCGCCCCAGTATTTATCCATCTCTTCCTCCAGGAGAAACTTTTCGTGCTGCCACTGTTGCTCGGACACCTTTTGCGCAGCCACAAGGTTGTTGTTCCTTTGTTTGTGCTCGTCAAGTTGAGCCACGAAGGAGTCTCTCATTTCTTTCGTGACCTGCTCCCACTTGAGACGCTCATCTATAAATGCCCGGTTCTGCTCTTCTTGCTGATCCCTTTGGATCTCACAGGTGGTCCTGCTTTCATTCAGTTGTTCCTCCAGGAAAGACTTTTCCTCCTGCCACTTCTGCTCGGACATCTCTAGCACAGCTCCAATTTTGTTGCTGTGCTCCATCTGCTTTTGAAGTTGAGTCATACAGGAGTCTTTCAGATGGTCCATGTCACGCAGCAGTGAGGTGTTCTCTTCTTCGCTGACCTTCTTCAGGAGATAGTTGCATTTTTCCAGGTTTTCTATGTATGCCTCTGAATCCTCCAGTTTCTTCTGGGTCAGCGCCAGAGCAGCTGCGAGTCTTTGATTCTCACATTTCTGCTCCTCCAGTTGAGCCAGGCAGGAGGCGATCTCCTGCTGCGAGCTGTTGTTGGGTCTGTCCAGCTGGGCCTGCCATCTTTCCTCTACCATCTTATTCTCCTTCTGTTTCAGAGGAGCTTTCTCCGTCTTGTGTCGCTTTGCAGCTTTAGTCTTCTCCAATGTCAGCTCTTGCTCTACTGCTTTTGTGCGTGCCTCATACCCTGCGATTCTTTGCTCCACAAACATCGGCATCTCGCATTCAGCGTCCCCCTGACTCTCAGCTACAGGCATCGTACTCAACGCCTTTTCAGAACCGCGCTCTGCCCTCATTTGCTCCACTTCCTTTTGAAGGGCAGCATAGTCTTTCTCCAGCTGCTCATATCGGGCTTGCAGCTCGGCGTTGGTGGTGTTCTGCTCGGTCTCCGTCCTTTTATTCTGGGACTTCAGAGCCTTGATTTCTGTCTGTGCAGAGACGTATTCAGCCGGAGTCTCATCCAGCTGGGTGCTCAGGTTCTGTATCTCCTTCTGCATCGCCTCTTTGTCTTGGATCCTCTCGTCGTTCTGTTGCTGGAGCGTATTGAACTCTCTCTCACCTGCATTGAGAACATCATCCAGCTGTCTCTTGCCTGCATTGAAAACATCATCCAGCTGTCTCCAGATGTCTTTCAGGGGACTGAAATCAGTCTCCTGATTCACCTGCTTACCATCCATTGACATGATGAAACTTTGGTCTCGAGTCAAACTCTGGTCCTTATATGTGTGCGTGGATATATATATACTATGTATATATATATATATATATATGTGTATATATATTCTAATCTTTGAGATAAAAGCACATGGAAGATCAAAGGCAGGCTTTGTGACGTCATCAGTGCTCCTTCCATCATGTGTTCCAGGATGGAATGTTTACAGTTTCCTGGTAACCATGTCAGCTGGTTGTGGTTGCTATTGACGCTTCGCTAAGCCCCGCCCTCGAACGCAGACTGGCCAATCACAGCGCAGCACTGGCCAGCTCCGACAACTTCACAGCTCTGCTTCAGTGACTGTGATGTAATGGCTTCAGATTGTCTTGATTTTCAGGCTGTTGTTGTGGATTTGGAGCTCGTCGTGGTTAAAACATTGTGTAATAGTGACAGTCGTTACCCGGAGAGGTAGGAAGGAAATATACGTTTTCTTCAGATCAGATGTTCCCAAAAAACGGTGGTAGAATCAGAGTAGTGTGCTCTTATTTTGAAATCCACTTGAGTTCGTCATTTGAGTGAAGCGAGCTACTGAAGGTACAAAGTTACTGAATATACACATGCTGCTTTTGAGGACCACAATGGAAAATAAGTCTTCAGGCTTTATTGTGTTTTTATCCTTGATTATTTTTAATGTATGTAATGCAATACAGTGTTATGTGTTGTTTTAATCATCAAATAAATTCAATCAGTCAATTTTTAATGATTGTGACAGTGAATAAAATAAACAATCCCCACAAAGATATACCATCTTTGTAAAAAGAGTAAAATCCTTTTTTTTTTTTCTTTTTTTTTTTTAACTAGAAACAGCCACTCTCGCTAAATGCACCAAACCCCATTCAAAAAACAGCGATTTTTACCGTGACGCAAAACACTTCATTCAAAGTCGACAGAAACAACATGAAAATCACCAAAGTCATCTTAGTTAATATTTCCAGTGTTTCAGCATTCAACACCTCTGGTTTGGACAAAATAAACTCTTAAATTAGATGTAAAAATATCAGGAGAGCAGTGAGACGGAAGTCAGTGGTGAGGCACCAGAGACAGGATATTTTTACATCTAACGCGATGAGTTAAGAGTTTATTTTGTCCAAAGCAGAGCTGCTGATTGTTAGAACAGTGGAAATATTAACTGAGATGAGTTTGGTGACTTTTATGTTGTTTCTGTCAACTTTGAATTAAGTGTCTTGCATCACGGTAAAATCAGCGTTTTTGCGAATGGAGTCTGGTGTGTATAGCGAGAGTGAAATTAGCTGCTGTTTCTGGCTAACCAAAAGTGATTTCATTCTTTAACAAAAAAGGTCTATCTCTTTATGGATCCTTTACGTGATGTTGTCAGACATTTATAATAATAATGTGAGCCAGACTACTTGGCTTCATTTTTCAGCCACGGAGGTTACCGTTGCCTTTTATTTTCAAACAGGACACAAACAGCAGTCTCCTGGGTCAAAGTCCTCTGTTTGTTTGACCCATCTACCTTCCCTCCTGCCCCAAATGGACTTTCTCAGTCTATATACTACTTACATGACTTCCTCTTTTGCTCCTGTCATAATTACTACGCCGTCTAACAATAAACGTAAATATGGGTCGTAATTGCTGCTTGTACAAACGACCTCTGGGGTCATTTTTCAGGGAGGACAGTTTAGAGAAATTCCAGTCAAAGAACGTGAGACCCTAAACAAAAAGACAACCTAGGCCCTGAGTCTAAAATTCCATAACATTGGCCCCCAGATGAGACTGCGTTGAGTTTCCACAACAATGTGTGTTCCCTGAAAGAGTGTGCGAGACTATACAGTACAGTCAGAGTAAGAAAGGGACCCTGCTGGCATTTGCATCTGTATCTGTGTGTGTATGCAGCGTAGTCTATATGTGTGTCAGGTAAGTGATCCAGGTGGATGGCAGCAGAGGGGCTCGGGTGTCCCGTTACAGGCAGCAGCTGGCGAGCGAAGCCTGGCCGAGGTCACCCTCAGAGACCCTGCCCCCTCGTCGCCTCCTCCCGGGCTCGGCTCCACACTCGGCCTGTCATCGTCATCTGATCTCAGCTCCGCATGCATCGGAGCAGCGGCTCTGCCGCATGACAATGGAGCTCTTTTAATTATCCGGGACAGTGTCCTCGCTCAAGTGATGACGGCTAAAATGTATTCGCCCCAGTCACGAGACGAGCAGTTCAGGCACTCAGGCATGTAGCCTCAGAGGCACGGTGATAATTGATCACATTGTAGAGGCGTGTACGCGAGACAAAAGGCCATGTAGCTGAGTAGTGTTACTTTTAGCCCAGATTACCACAGTGGCAATGCCTCATGCAGCGGGCATATTTAAAATAACTACAGATAAAATACATCCTCAGATGTGAGCAGAGACCTTGGGAAAATCCAACTCTGCAAAGTGTGGCACCAAGAAATATAGCCAAGACACAGATGTTTAAAAAGAAATAAGAATAAGACATTAAAATCACATAGACAAGGCAAGTTTATTTGTACAGCACCATTCAGACACAAGGCAATTCAGAGTGCTTTCCAGTGACATTAAAATACGTTAAATACAAGATGTTAAGAAAACATCAAAATTGCATCCAAAGACAGCAAAGCAAAAGGCGACATCATGTCTTTAAAATATATTAAACACAAATGATACAAACAAAAACCCCAGATACAGAACATTCAAGTAAAACACCACCACACACTCGACACACTGTGGTCTGTGTTTACTTCCAGAGCTTTCTGTCAGAATGACAAACATGCTTTGTTTCTCTGTAGGTGTGTTTCCATCCGGCTGTTTCCATGAACATCTTCAATTTGTGTGTAAAAGAACCTGAGTGGAAATGCCAATCGAATTCGAAAAACAAAAAAAACTGTCATAAAAAATGATTCACGTTTGGCTGAGGTGGAAAATTCTACTGAAATTCATAATCTTTTTGCTCAGAAATGTCACGTGTGACTGGGCTTGGTCGTCCGTTAGTATAATTTTTTGTGTTTTTGTTCTTTTCTTAGTTTTAAATTAGGGCATGGACCATAAAACACAAGCATGTATGGGGACTGTTAAGTGCTGTCATGAAAAATAACATATTGTAGTTTCTAATAATGAGAAACAGGGTTAATTTGTTTGGCCTTATTTCCTTTCTGACACATTTTCCATATTAAGATAACAAGATAAAGACAGGATGACACAGAATCATAAAAGAATACAGTGTGTTATTATTGCAGTTACAAAAGGTCGAGAAATTAGACATTCTTTTGCTGCTGGTCTCTCAGCTCACGCAATCAGGACTCTGTCTGTCCGTACCAGAGGGAGAGCTTTGGGAGGATACTGTATGTGGGACAAATTAAACAGGCTTTATGCTCTGGGTTTTAAAGCATGGCCTCTTCAGCTCACCACGGAAATTGAGTTTGTGACCGAAAAAATGCACTTTCCTCTTAACCCCCTGACCAGCCGTCACAGACACACAAACTTTCTCTTTGAAGGCTAAACGGGCAGAAACGAGGGAGGATTGGCTGTTCTGGGGAGTTATGGAAGCCCTGATCCTATTACCCGCCCCCCTGAAAAATGTGTCTGCAGGCCCCAGGAGCTTTTAACCTTTCGCTGCTCTGCGCTGTGATTCATGGGGGCGGCGGTGCTCTCATGTGGAGTGTTGCTTTTTTGTCAACACTGCGTTGGCCACTGGAAAACATGGAGCCGGTGCAGAGGCAGGTCTGACACCGGTCTTCCTGTAAGTGCAGGGATTCCCTCTGTCCGGAGAAAAGGAAGAAGCGATGACTCAGGGAGTTAAGGAAATGAAAAAAGAAGCCCCGCTCAACAACAGAAAGGTTGCACTATACGGCATACTGTGGTTTGGAAAAGACGCGTTCGAGGAGATGCAGGGAATAAATTAATCAACGCTACGGGCAACTTTGCTCGACAATGTGTACACTGAAAATTGCATTTGTTTTAATCACAGTTAACTACCGGAGTGTCAACACATTATAGAGGCACATATTCATAAACCTGCGAGTAAATGACAACAACACAGTGCAGACGTCAGGGAGGGATTCTGTAATGTCTCACACATTTATGAGACAAAGACACACACACACACACACACACACACACACACAAACTCACAAACATGTTTATTTGATAAGATTTTAAAATGGTTGATTTCACTCACAGTGTCTCAGGACTTTGGAGAGTCGGAGAGTGTTTCCAAACAACGATGTGTCGTCAGTCAGAAAGGATGACTGGAAATGAAGCGTATTCCTCACAGGACACAGGATTTGCCAGTATTTAGTGTGTAAACTTCACAATAAAATAAAGGCAGATGAATAAGAAGTTTAATAGGGTGTAGACATTGTAATATTTATTTCACAATAAATAATATCTACTGATTTTTTTTCTCTTTTTTTTGGTTGTGGATGCAGCATCATTGACTAAACAATCACCAAAATAAATGTTGGCATTATACATGCAAAGCAGACACGTTACATGTGTATGTTACATATGTAGCAGGTATATTGAAATTTTACATTTCTTTATGTTTTTAATATTATGTTGACAAGGCTGTGGTTAACGTGTGGTTAGCTGCAGGCACAAAAAACACTGTTTTAGGTTTTGAGCCACAACCACAGCTAGAAATGTCCCGACCTCTCGTTTAAAATACCTGTTGTTGTTTTTTTTTTTTAATCTCAAATGATCTCTGCTTTGCAGCCGTCTCACCCAGGTTTCCCGCCATCCACCGTCCCCTCCTCCTCCTGATGACTCAGCTCATAGGCCGACAAATGTAACATTTCCGTGGTTTGCAGAAACGTACAATGCCAACATTTTATTCTGGCGACTGGGCTGAAAATGCATGATACCTGCAAGCTGCTTAATTTCACATTATACTATAATACTATTTAGGAAACAGAGTATATTACAGAATGCATTGGTCTCATTTGTGATGTTTAGCTATAACACAGTTAGTTCCACCACAACTCACCTTTCCACACGATTTAATGCAAAGAGCCATAACATTAAGAAGAGCTGACAAAAGGCACTCGCTTTGTTGTGCAACAACACAGGAGAGCCTTCGGGTTTTAGCCAATATTTCATGACAATCATGCATTCGTTGGCCTCTGCGATATCTACTTGTGTGGCAGTTCATAACTCGCCATGCACCTCAGCTAACGTGTTGGCTCAAATACCACAGAGAAGCTCTGAAAACAGGCATTAAAGTCGGCTAAATCCCCCAAGTAGCTGTGTGCTTAGCATGGTCTCTGAAAGGTATCCAACCGTTTATGTGAAACCTAAGCACTTCTTGATCAAAGGCTTTCAGAAGACTGCGAGGTGAATGAGGAGCCTTGTACAATTCTCTGTTGATTACTTTTTTCAGTGTGTGTGTGTGTGTGTGCGTGTGTGTGCATGTGTGTGTGTGTTTAGTGTCTCTATAGACAGGAATCTTTCACCAGGGAGAGCGGATTAACACATCAAATCCAGCCCTTCAATCAATAGCGAGGTAATGGAGCGATAGAAAATATCTGCAGCACACCGCCTGCCTGTACGGTAGATTTAAGCAGCTTTCTCTTTTGCACAACCCAGTTTACACACTGTACTACAATCTCACAAAATAAGACAAGCAAAGACTTACAACACTTTTTATTTAGGAATAAGAAAGTGGAGCTGTAGATGATGTTCAATGATGAAGGTTAAAGCAAGTGGATATGGACAAGATGATAGAATATTTCTTTTATAAAAGTAGGTGTGCTGGAGAGTAAATGTGGTGAATAATTGTTCTTTTTTTGAAAATGTGATGTTAATAACATATGCCTAATTTGTAAAGTGCTTTGTCCGTTATTAAGGTAGAAAAGCACTATATAAATGCAGTCCATATACCATTTTTAGCAGGTTTAATATTTATATATTCACCACCTTTACAAAGCAACATGTTAGCATGCAAACATTTGCTAATTAACACAAAGTACAGCCATGCTGCAACCTGCGGGGCTGAAAAATGAACTGAAATGAAACTGCAGTTCCTCAAACGGCCACTAGAGGCTGGCTCCAAAACACAGTCAATCCCTATAGACCCCCATGTTAAAATGTCCAACTTTACAACATGTTTTACAGCCTGATAAAAAAAAAATGTTTTGGTCTCTATAGCTAATTTCCCAGTTCATAACAATAATTATATTAAGGCTTAAAGTTGTGCATAATTAAGGGCGTGGCTGCTTTGAGTGACAGGGGGGTGATGTCACAGGTGATGTCACAGGTGGCTCGCTGTCTGCTAGATCCGGTCCTCGCTCAGGTCGTGTCTAGACCCTATGTTGCGGAAACCTGTGGAAAGTCTTGCGAGAGACTTGCTTCCAGACGACCTACCTTAACCGTTCCACCAGTGCCTAATCTTAACCATCTCACGGGACTTTTGCAAAGCTTGGGTCACCATCTACGTGGCCCCTTGCACGTCCCCAGATTCACCCTTGGCCAAATTGAAATTTTGATGCTAGCATGGTCATCCCTTTTAAACCATGCTGTAAAGAAATATAGAAATATATTTGATGCTGCAACACTTCTGACAAAGTTCCTTATTTTCATGTTTTATCCATGTCTTTATTCTCCATGCATTATGTAAGACGACTTGAAGCCTGCACAGCTCCTGACAGTAGCTGCAACACGGTGAGTTTATGTTTTCACAAACTTGACCTCTGACCTCTTCCTGCGGGCTCACGACCCCTCTCACTGACCCGTCAACACACTCATTTGTCAGCAGTGACCTCTGCGCTGCGGCCTCTGCAGAGAGCACTCTCCTCACAATCAATAACAGAACTTAGTAAATACTTAGAGATAAAGAGCAGAGCCTTTAGTGCTGACTCATAAATATTAACGCTGCCTCTGTTTTATACATGTCTGGTCCTGAAAGCTAATGTGGTGTTTAACATTAAGCTTGTGCTACACTCAGCACTTTTAATAGCACGGCATCTTTTTTTACCACCACATTTTTAAGCACCTTCAAGCTCCACACTTCTGCATAAGATCTGAACACATATTTAACCCACGATCCATGGACGGATTATGAGACAATAGGCTCCTGGGCAGAGACAGGTAAGAGGCCCCCCACCCTGTCTACATATAAACAGGACACCCAAACCAAAAGAGTCTCAAAGAATCTACTTTTAGCTATTTTGAGCCCCTTTGTAGTCCTTTTGAATCTATTTTCAGTAATTTTGCATCACTTTGTGGTCATTTTGTGGTGGTTTTGCATCTATTTTAGTCGTTTTGCGTCTCTTTGTAGTAACTTTAAGTCTCTTTTTGGTCATTTTGTGTCTCCTTGAAGTCGTTTTGCATCAATTTTCTGTCATTTTATGGCTTTTTGTGGTCATTTTGTCTCTCTTTTTTAGTCATTTTGGGTTGTTTGTAATCATTTTGTGTATGTTTTTGGTCATTTAGCATCTCTTTGTAATCGTTTTTTTCCAACAACACTTTGTGAGTCAGGGCCCCTGAACCCTATGGGCCCCTGGGCCTGTGCTATGATCACAGTTTATATGTGCATATGTGTATAAACAGTTTAAGCTTTATAACACACTGTAAGGATTTGTTATTATGTAATGGTTATGTGTGTAATGAGTAAATATGATTGCAGCTGATGTTATACAATGTTAATCATTAATGAATAGTTTTTATTCATAAGAGAAGTTATAATTGTTGAATAAACACTTAAAAATGTCCTCATATCCGCTTACAATTACAGTCCAGTGTGTTTTCAAGAATACATTAAGTTACTGATTCTAAATGCTAAATAGGTGGTGTTATAGTAAAGTGAGAACATAAAACTCTTTTTATCTTGCAAGCTGTTGGGTTTTAAAGAGCTGTTCTAAAAAAAAAGAAATCTTGCCAAGTAGACATACGGGAGATATGGGCTGCTTGTAGCTTCATGTTAAAAAGAAAAAAGAATGAGAGCAGGCGATCAAATCCGTGACTGGCACAGAGCAGGACGCTCAGCGTACAGTATGATTGGCACGTGTAGTTAATGAGTGATGGTGGATCCTGTGGTGTGGCCACAATCCACCTCGTGGAGCCGCAGCGTGAGGCCAGCTGTGGAAACACTTTGCTCCGCAGTTTTTCCATGTCTCCTATGACATGACATATTAACAGTACCTTCTTTTGTGAGTCTGCGTCATGCATGAAAGCAAGAAAAAGAAATCTACGAAGTCGTGTTAAGGGAGAAGACCAGTGATGATTTAATGTTCCTTTTCCTCGCCCTCTCTTCATCAGCATTCCCATTTCCCACTTTCTTTCACCGTCTTCCTCCCTCTAGTCCCTCGCTATCAGAAACATTGCCAATAAAATCACAAATCACACCGATCAATCTATAGCTCCTGTAGAAAGCATGGCAGCAGTTATACAGTAGCTGGAAATCTCAACGACAGGTCGAACATGTAGAAAACAGGAGATTACCGGGAGAAAAAAAACAGCACCAGGAAAGTGTCAGCCCATTCGCCAGAATAAAATGTCGGCAAATAGAAAAGAATAGAATAGAATAGAATAGAATAAAATAGAATAGCTTTATTGTCATTGTACTGTCATACAACGAAATTCAAGATACCAAAACAATCAAAAAAATAAGAACCACGCATATTTAACATTTGTATGTTTCATACATATCATATCAGCATTACTAAAGTGATATCTAAAGTAGATCACATGTATAGGAACTGAATTTCTCATCACCTGTTGATTTTTGTTATTTACGTTGATTACATAACTTACGCTTAATTTGCACAACAATTTAATTATTTATATATATATATAAAACCATAAACCACAATGTTTTTTCCTAAACTTACCCACTTAGTGTTGTTGCCTAAATTTAAAGAAATTTTAAAGTATGTAAAAAAAAATACTCTGCTATGATTAATATTTTGTTTAACATGGTTTTCAAGCCCCGCCCACCACCGCTGCCATAGTTACACTACAGAACGCCCAGCTACAAGTTGATTGGTTCCTCAGACATGTGATGTCATAAAATCTGTCTGTCTGAATCTGGATTTTTGAGACTGTTAAAGCAGTTTCAAGGCAGAAGTTAAATGCTCATTTCACTCATGATATGTCTCATATATATATATAAAATAAAAATAAAAATAAAATTTTCACCGGAGGGGCTCTTTCATTTTTATTTGAATTCACAAAACTGCGACCGTAATGAAGCATCTTAGTTTGACATGTAAAAGTGACTGTCAATAAAGATTATGGGGGAAAAGAGTGTCTATTTATACACTTTGCCATGATATGACGTTGATATCTGCTACATATAAAATGTAATGTAACATATCCATGGTTTATAGCATCCACAATGTCAACATTTATTCTGGAAATTGGATTGGCTGACGACGTCTCGCCTCTGATTTGATTTGTTTTCAGACATGATTCCACTAAGCGCAGCAGTGGTGTAATCTCTTATCAAGTACAGAATACATGCATACAGTATGCACACACATATAAACACAGCTAACTTTCAGTGTAGTGGATTACTTGTGCAGTGCCCGGTGCCTCCTTGGCATGCGTCATAGCTTTTCCACAGCAGATGGAGAGCGCCTGCATTAACGCTGATGGTACTGCGATTCTCTGAGGCCTCGTTCCTCTCATTCTCTCTTTTCAAGTGCTACGAACAAAAGCAGCATTTCAAAATTGTCAAAGCTGCAGAGGGGACTGTGTGAAAATGTGATAAGACAAAAACGACTGCGCTGAGCACCGGGGCACAAAGGAGGTTCTGGAAGGTAGAAAGACAAACCTCTCTGGGTTTAACTCTTGACAGATTGAGTTTGTGAGGTGTGTCAGCAAATGAATTGGACAGAAATACAAAGTACAACATGGTACTTTAACTTGTGTATTTTTGTTCTGCATTTTGCATATTTTGTGATTTTGCTTTTTTCTGTGTTCTTTTTGTTGTATGTTTTAATGTTCATTAAAATAAAACAAATGTGGTCACAAAAAGTACAACATATTATTTAATAGTTTAATTTTCAACAAAGCCAAACAGTTATGGACTGTACAAAAATGAAACCTTATGTTTGACTAAAGCCTCGGTGCAGAAACATGATCATTGTCCTGTCCGTTATGATTCATGTCAGACACAAAAGGCATGTTTTTGGCATAACTATTTTGATGTATCTATTCAGTCTTGGTTTTACAGTAAATCTTGCAAAAAAACAGATAAAAAAACTTTGGCAAGATTGCAGATCCGCCAAGGCCAGTGGTGCATTCACATGCTCTTGTTATGGTCCCGTTTCTCAAGTTGGTAAATCACTTTTCCGACTCCCGTGTGTTCAATAATGGAAACTTCAAATTAGATGTGTTGTATTTTATTGCTCAGAGCGTTTAAACAACATGTTGATACTGTAGCTCCGTTGTGTGACAACGAAAAGCACAGGAACTCATTTTTCCAAAGATTAGGACACCACATGAATGCAGCACAAATGCCCTCGCAATGTTAACGAAAGAAAGAAAGAAATATCTTGTGTATCTGCTCCGTGAATCGGATCTACTCCAAAATTTCATGGGTCCTTCCGCAGCCAATGCTACACCCTTCCACCAAGTTTCGTGAAAATCGGGCCAGGAGTTTATCTGTAATCCTGCTGACAAACAAACAAACAAACAAACAGACAAGCCAAACCAAAAACAACCTCTTGTTGGAGGCAATGAACAAATCTGGGGCCTGGAAAATTGCTCTCCCAAAAATGTCAGACCACCCTCCCTTTAGCAAAAAGTAATACATACCCCTCCCCATTTTCTTTTTCTTCTTAGCATAACAGTCTCCTATAGAAGTTGCATTATTTTGCCAACCGAGTTCCCACCACTGCGATCCTTAAAAAGGCATTTAAATGAATTTGTGCTGGTCACTTTTTCAAATGGAGGACTCATTTCCTGAAGTTATTGCAGAGTATCAGCTAATGGCCAAAAAACTGCTAAATATCTCAAAAGTTGTCAGAGTGAACATATGGACGCGGAGGTCAGGGGAAGGCGAGCTGAACATTAAGAAGCATTAAAAGGTGCAGATCTGAACGTGTTGCTGGATGGAGAGGAGTCAGAGCAGGCTGAGAGGCAGGACCCTGGCACCGGCACACAATCCATTTGTTCATGGCACCGGCGTTAATGGTTGAGCAGCTCTGAGCCAAAAAACATAAGGGAGCGCTTTAATCAAAACTCTCATGCATTACCTCCGCAAGATCCAGGCAAACGTTTGCAGAGACGGCTGGGCAGGAGGTGAGCAAAAGCCAGCCTGGTCTCCAAGGGGATGATGGCGGGGGTGTAACTCTAAAAACAACTCGGGGGTCCCCGTGCGTGGACCACATGTCGGGGGGAAATGAGGAACGTGTGCAGTATCAGAATGGTGGCAGGCGATGGAGGTTTGAACACGGAGGTAGGATTAAGGCTGTCAATAGACCGCAGTGTGGCTGATCCTGTCAGAGCTGCGCCGGAGGTTAAAGACCAGGAAATCAGTCTCAGCGCGCACACACACACACACACACACACACACAGACGGACTTAATGCCGTGCAGGCTCTTGCAGACCTTCCTCTGGTGGCTGATGAGGTGCCTTAGCTGATTAATGCCACACAGAACTTTGGAGGTCATTTCCAGGACTTTGATTAGGCCGGGCACTAACTAAATCACACTTACACAATTGAGTTCTCAGTTGAGTATCTTCAATTAGGCTCAGCGGAGGGCCAGGAAACCTGATTACTGTGTTTACTTGAGGAGTAGTCCCAAATTTAAAGGTCAAGGGGGAATAATGGAATATCGGTTACCTACTACGGGAGATTCAGACCGAATGAAAAGCGATGCGGGCTCTTTACAGGAGTTGTGATAGGTTGTTTGGGAGACTCATGCGAAGGCCAGACACACCCAAATCAGATTAACGAGCCAAATTCCAGTAATTTGACCAACTGTATAGGAGAGGTTGATCCCATTACAACAATGCCCCCCCCCCCTTCCTCCCTACAGGAAGTGGCTTTTTATGGCCTCTAATTAATTGACCATCAAACCTGCCCACCAGCACATCTGTGACAAGTTATCTTATTTGCTGATTCATAGATCTTCCTGTTTGCAGAGCTTTGTGCAAATAAACTGGGTTTTGTGTCTCATTACATGTCGGAGCAGAGGTGAGCGCGCTGTCATGCCCGAGGCCTCGAGTGGAAGCAGCACACAAAGTGAAGGATGTTAAATGTCTCTTTACTAGCGAGGACAACACCAGCAACAAGAAGCGTTTTACAGTTTATTAAAGAAGCTTCGATGGGGAATCCGCTGTAGCAGAATATGAGGGCGAAACAGGAGAAGAGCTGTCGGTAGGTATTTATGGAAAATGCAGGAAATGACATGGTTGAGGTGTCCTGCTCCCGAAATTCTGCTACAAAGCTTCAATATTTTACCAATAATTTTACATTAACAATGGATCAAATGACTAAAGCCTCACTTGTAGTGATGAACACCAGTAGATTTATCACCCACATCTGCAGATTTTTAACATCTTTTAGCTCATTGTTTTGGTTTCATGGCTATAGATGATCAGACATTTCCAGTTTGGTGTTATTATGAATGCATGCAATAAAAAAAGGGGACAATTCTGGTTTCATGTATTTTGATAATGATCTATGGTGCATGCCGACTGATAAAATTGGGTACTAGCTAAGTAACTTTGTGTCAGAAAATCATAGTTTACAGTACAGTGGTAAATGACACTATGGGCCACACAATAAAGAAAATGGTCAAACTACAATGGTTCAATACTGTGTATATATAAATACTGTGTATATATAAATACATAGAGACCTGTGTTGGACAATACAAATCATATGAAAAGACTCCTGGTTGGCCCAGGTGGTTTCTGACCAATTAAAAGTCTGGAATATCCGTGTGGGCGGGGCTTACGTTTAACAGTCGCGTGCGTGTGGTGGAGACTGCAGACAAGTGTATATATATATATATTACCTGTGCGCGTGCTAAAGTTTCTGTTCCTGACAAAGATGCACGCGGTGCTTCGGAGGTTTGAGACTTTGCAGTGAAAAAGCTGAGTTCTATAATTAACATGTCAAAGACAGTAGGACTTCCCTTTGCAGGATATTTGAAGAAACATGGAAGAGGAAGAAATACAGAAACAAGTGAGGATTTGGCTAATTAACTAGATAGTTTAATGACGCTAATTCCACAGCAGGAGAAGGAAATGGCAATTTGACGGACGCCATCACGCCTCACGCAAACTCAGTTTACTGATATCCATCAGTCAGAGGAGGAGTTATCTGCTCTGGATAATGACGTCATCTCTATATTCACCTCCACGGCAGCTGCCTGAACCTTCATGTAAACTGTCTCTAAAAACAAGCCACCCAAGGTGAGTTAAAATGCTGCCTTTACTTTCCTGCTCATTAATAATGGATGTGATGGTGACAGGATGCACTGCAGACTCCAGGTTGTTGAGTTGTTGTGTTGGCTTTGCACTCACATAGAGGACATGTGTTGATGGTGTGTGTGTTTTTTTTGTTTGTTTGATGGTTTTTTATTTGGTTTTGTTGTTTCACTCTGTAGTTACTTCTCAGCTTAACTTATCACAGTTTCCAAGTGCACCTAGTATGTCAAGCCTGTGCTCATAATGTGGTGTGTAATATTGAAAAACGATTGCTTTTTTTTTTTGGTGTCAGCAGATTTGGGATAGCACAATGGTCATGGAGACTGTAACTATTTTGAAAAAACAAACCATATTTTTCACAGGCCTGCCCAAATGTTTTTTTTTTCTCGGCCTACATGTAACTTTACCTACCACAGAGCAATATCTAGACTGTAGACTGTGTATTTTGATATCAGTTGGCAAAAACATGCCTTGTTATGGGCTAATTTACTGATAGATAGATAGATAGATAGATAGATAGATAGATAGATAGATAGATACAAAAATATTGAAAAATATTAAAATATCCTAAATAAATAAAACCATAGTCACCATAGTTTTTTCTGTTCTTAGCTGCTGTGGAAAAACGCGGCGCTGCTACACCATGTCTTCTAACGTTTGGGGAAAACCCTGCTGTTTATTCTGGCATCATGGTGGCTAAAATGTTGGAGACATTCTTATATTAACAAACATGCATGTAAACACAGATACCGCACGATATATGGAGATGACCTCGATAATTATTGCTGACCTCGATAAGTCGATATTGTAATTATTGTGACGGACCGATAGTTGGAAAGACGTCGTGTTGCGGAAGCCTCAACTTCCATTTCACCGTAAGATTTATTGCAGTAAAGAAGCAAACATAATGTAAGAGAGCTGAATGACAGCTGATAGAAATCTGGAAAGAGTGAAAAGAAAATTTCAACCAATTAGTGCATAAAGTGTTTCCCAGCTGCCTGCTGTTGATGGCTGGTGTTAGTCAGCAGAGCAGACTGATGAATGAAAGCTGCCGCCAAACAACACATTGAATTAAACCATGTGGGTGATGAATTTACCCCAAATCCTCGTGGTGCCTACCTCTCTCTCCCTCCCTGTTTCTGTCTCCGTCCCACGCCTGCACACAAGAGTTCATCAAGTGCCATCAAAGCCTCGTGCGGTCAGGGGGAACATGTTTTCTTTCCTGCTTTCACCATTTTATGAGCGACCGCAACGTATTTCCCAAGTCTCCCTCCCTGTCTCTCCTCTCTGCCTCCCTTTTTTTTTCTTCCCTGTTTCCCTTCTTCCATCTATCCTCCACTGTCACTGATGGCATAACGCTCCAAGTATCTGGCTAATGTTTTAAATGTTCAGTTAAATACCCATACTCCGGTTAAAGCCGCTGCTCTCCGAGAGAAGGCATTCATAATTTAGGAGAGGAGGAGAGGCTCGGGAGGAGACGCAGAGGGGGAGAGGGAGCAGCAGACAACAACACATTAGTCTGATCACAGAGGGATATTCCATCTTGTTGAGAAGCAGTGTTTCATAATGCGTCATCGCGGGATGTTTTAATGCATCTCTGAGGAAAAGGCACCGGGAACGGTTTGCGTGTCTGTGATGGACGAAGGTGAAAGGGAAATAAACACTGCAGACGTTCAAAGAGCTTCGACGGAGCTGCAGGCCGCCAGAGTTAGCATAATCATTTTGAGGGAATGGATACAGATTATTTTAAGGAGACCCACCTGAAATAAAGCAGCTTCTCTCTGCTCGGTGGTTAGATGACGGACAGGTTGATTTTCGTGCCTCCTGTGTAAATAATCAAACCTACAGGCCGGGCCTCTCTAAATGCAACATGTCAGAATTATGTCAGGGTTGCATCACAGGTTGTAATAGGTCAAATTATACTGAAGTATCGCAGAAATGCCCTATTATCTGAGATGGATGGTTTGTTAATATATTGAAAATATGTCAAAACAAATACACAAACTGGGGGGCCTGTATCACAAAGCTAGTTCAATTTTTCTGTCAGTTCTTAATCAAACAGCTGCATTCAGAATTCATTGAGCTAATTGATAGCGTGTGCAAATAATATGCAGATATAATCACCATTTATTATGTGTGTCAACTAGCTCTCTGTTTGTCAGAAGTCCTGTTTCAAACCCCCCAAAAATCTTCTGTCTCTGAAATAGGGCTGAACGATTAATAACATTTTATTTTAAATTTTGATTTTGGCTTCCAATGATTATGAAAACAAGATAATTGAGATAAAACAATTATTATTATAATTAATTTTTATTTATTTGTATATATATATTAAAAAAAATAGTTTTATTTATCTAATTTACTTTTACATTTATTTTACATTAATTAATTAATTTTTTCAGTTGGATTAAAGTTCAAGAAAATCATGAAAAAAAGACTTTTACTTGTAACAGAGTATTTCTACACTGTGGTATTGCTACTTTTACTGAAGTAAAAGATGTGAATACTTCGCCCACCACTGGTTTTATTTGAATTGGAGACAACAAGGTCGCGACAAAGAAAACAAAGCAACACAGTGACACAACATCTTGTAACATTTTGCTTGTAAAGTAGTTTTTCCGCTCCTCGCAGTCGAAGGTTAACGGCCGTGTGCTCGTCCTGCGCTTCTTTTCCAGCCGACTCTTGGAATTCCAATAAAAGTCATCACGTTTTTGCCTGCGCTCGGTATCCTGTGTTTGGCCGCGGCGAGGGGAGAGGACCCGCTGAGATCTCTTTCACTAACAGATGGGAACTTGTGGGTCCATTAGGCTGAGAAGCACGCTTCAGCAGGTTCAGTCAGGAACGCTGCAGAATCTATTGATTCTCCGGTGAAAAGAAAATTACAATCCAGACATCTAGTTTACAATTCTTAGGAGCTTGCCGGAAAAGCCATCCTATTTATGTGATGGCGCCTTTGCCGAGAACTTTTTTTCATTCGCAGATATGCGTGTGGCTCGAGAGCGGAAAGATGATGGATGTGTTGCACATCGGCCACCTGTGCTTCCGCAAATAAGACAATGTTGATCTGCTTCATATTAAAACCCCATCCATTAAAACAGACAAAATTAAAGTTCTTTGGCATTTTCCTTCAACAGTTTGCTGCTGTTGATCCAGTTTGATCCTCACACCCCGTCGAGGATCCCAGCAGGCCTGGATCAACATCACCCCCCGACTCCCCCATTTCGGCTGGCTGTAGGCCGTTAATGGGAGGTAATGGGCCAGAAACTGAGAGTCTGTCTGGTAGACGTAACAACAGGACTGCTGCAGATGCAACGATGCTCTGCGTCCCATCACTTCGAAAGGCAAAAGGTAAGGTCCCATCAAGGTCCTATATTGTAAAAAGTGAGATTTCCATACGTCTCTTTTGACATAAATACTGTGAAAGTATCAAAACACTCAATGCACGGAGAAATGCACGCAGAGCGTATTCAGAAACTGTGCCTTTTAAACAAGCTGTCAGGACTTCAATAAGTTTGTGATGTCACAACTATACTACACGAAGGCAGAAATGCCACTACAGTGCCGTTATAGTCATTCTCCAGCTGCAATGATGGTGCAGAGAGTGCAGATGCGGAAGACCTGGAGATACTGACCAATAGTAGAGGCTTAAAGGGACGGGCACAAAAATGGAGCGTTTCGGGTGAATACAAGTATATTCAGACTTTTTCTTTTTTTTAACATAAAAGCAACAAAATTCATGGTTCAAGTTCAGTTTGCGGTTTTCAGTTCGGTTCTAATTAGTGCAAACAAAAACTGCAGCTTTGCTATTTTTATATCAAAATGGCCACATTATAAACTAAAGCCATCAACATAAAATCAAGACTTTTTTATAACAACAGTACATATGTCTCAATTCCCTGATTATGAGTTCTTAGTGGAAAGATTAGAGCAGAACTCTGCTCTGAGGGGATTTTATAGCTCAACTCACATAATGTTACTTTAATCATATGCTGAAATCCCACATCCTCCGTGTCTCCATTGGGCTGCATGTCCCCCCCCAATGCTTCAGTTATGGATTTTGGGGGTCATGATATTGGAGGTATTGCATAATAAGCCGCACGTGTTGCGCAGTAGTTACAAACCTTTTTCCGTCATTGCCACAGGTAACAGTGAATCCTTAATGCTCTCACGCAGCAGACCGACACTGACTGACAGCTGCTCCGCACCTCTCCTCCGTATTAACTGAAGTCATTGGGTTATCGAAGCGAGGCTTTTTCCCCCTGACAACTTAATTTGAAGTTTTTTTTCTGAGCGAGCCGTGTTTACTGGAACGTGAGGAGAAAATGATCCGAATGGTTCACACATGCCTCGAGCCGTGGCTACCGAACCGAGCGGTTCAGATTTTTCTACGTGATCCGTTTCCATCCCTAAGTAGAACCCAAAAACACAAATACCTGCAGTCGCTGCGGCGAGGACCCCAGCCCCTCATGGGGTGCGCGCTCCACCACTGAGCCAACAGCACGTCTTTTCTTTTTTTTACTGAAGTGCTGCCTTCTGGAGAAAACAAACACTTTGTTTCCCGAAAACGGGATATATTTTGTCAGACATGCTCACACAGTTAGCCTTGAAAATCAGTTTGGGTATGTTGGTGCCCTGGAGGGAAAAGTCTGAAAACTACCGCCACAGTGGGACACGTTAGAGAGTGGCGAAGCAAGGACAGGCTGGGTAGCAATCTGAGCGAGGACAGCAGCTTGTTTGAGAATCCTATCTGCTGTTGGAGCTCCTGCTGCTGCGAGAGAGATAATAGTTTTGTCCCTCCTCCAGGCTCCCTGTCTGCTTCTGGTAAAGCAGACTGGCCCATTTATGAGACAGGAGGAAAGTGTGTGTGTGTGGCTGACGAGGTGGAGGGTTGGATGAAAAGATTGGAGAGGGGGTGCTGAGAATCTGGCCTCGGGCGCTGAACAATGTCATACTGCCATGATTCATGCACAGGCAGTTGGGAGGCAGTATTTCAGCCTTGTTTTGTGGTGGTGGTAGTCGAAGCGGTGGCTGTATCAACCTGTATGTTGCTCAGAATGTGCATATGTGCGTCTGTGGTTGCCAACTCAGTGGTCTAGGTTACTATAGGATGTTGCAATTATGAACCAACGCGTCCGTCTCATCACGGCTCACTTCTTGCCCGTCAGTCTCACGTCCGTGTGGTTGCACCTCAGTAGTTGAAATAATAAATAAGGCCAGGAGAAATTGATTTACTGTGATTCAGTGTGGGAAACAAAGTGACTTGATGGAACAGTGCTGGAATACAGATAAACATAGATTTTGTGGGCAAAATTAGCAACAGTGCCAACGGAGTTGATTCGGTATTATTCACATGTTGCAACAGAAGTCGTGAACAGATTTAGTAACTTGTTTTTCACTTTGTAGTCTCTGTCTGGGTTTCACATATTTGGCCTACCATACACTAGAAGACTTTGAAAAGACTTTAAAACACTAAACTGTGATACCCTCTCACATATATCTATATAGAATTTTACTGGGGATCTTGCAGGGTCACTATTTGCAAGACTACAACTAGATTTCAAGAGTATTTCCCATCATGCTCCTGGCGGAAAATATTACGCCAAACTCCCTTTAAGAAAAAGGACGTATTAACAATTGCTTACATGTCTGCGGAAAAACACACAGAAACACAAGATAAAAAACGTCATATGTCGACAGTATTCTTGTCAATTTGGCATCAATATAAAGATAAACTGTATTTACGTCTAAACTTTTTAGATTTTGTTGCCTCAACTCACTACCAGCCTCTGTTGGTTAGCTATTTTAGTGAGAATTAATGGCAAACCATTTAAAAAATGAAGATTTCTCACTAAAATAAGTGCTGGTTGGTGGATCAGGTACGTGCCGAATTAAACATTGACTTTGTTGTTCACTCTAAAACAGTTTCTCCTCCTTTTCCAGAGTCTGAGAGAACCGAGACTTGTTCTCGGTCTTGCGCCTCCCCGGAGTCCCCTCCATGTTTACTATCGACCCACTTTGCTGCATGTTGGGTGCAGAGAGAGAGCGCGCTGTTGACAGTGTCCATGTCATTAAACTTATTCACTATTTACATGAGCCAAGACTAAAAGCCTACGATAATATTAAACATGTTTTATTGTATTGGAACGTCAAGACGAGAAAAAGACTGACGGCTCAGCTCCGAGTTTTAAGACGACCTTACACCAATCGAGATCACGGGAGCGCACCACAACCAGGCCACAACTCTCGCAAAACTCTCATGATTTTATTCAGACATTGGACAACATTCAGACAATTTGTCTCTGACTGTGTATTAGACACAAGTTGACTGCTGTATCACCACCAAAGGCACCAGTCATCCCTATGCATCATCTCTATATTGCGATTTAATAGCATACAATCAATGTATCATTAAAGACTTAAATACAACTATTACTTATTCAAAGTGACTTAAGTAAGTTTCCCCACAGCAGTAAGTTTCAGTCATGTTCTTCAGCACTGACGCAAGTTAGTATCGGGTGTGTGTAGTGCTGCAGAGTGGCCAGCGTACAGCATACCTGTGGTGTTTATTCTCACTGAAAAGTACAGGGTGGTGCAGCTGCTCCAAAACAGAGAGGTTAGAGCAGGCTGGAGTCCAAAACTGAGGCTAACTCTCACTCTGGCACCAAGCTTTGGATTTCTAGTACAGCATGTGGAAGTGCTTTTGGCTTGGAGGCGATCTAGCAGTAAAAAGAAAATGAAACAAACGGTGGCAGAAGCAGCCTCTGTACAAAGGATAAAGGAGCTGGGACAAAGCACATTACTCTTCATTTTTGTCACATTCAAACTTGCCAGCAACCATACGGTGGAAAAACAACCAGCCACAGAATTATGATGAATGCAGTCAAAAGGGGGAAAGCGGCTGTTCGTAACAAGCTGCATGCATACGATCCTTAAATTTAGTTTCATTCGAGGGAGCAGAGCGTTGCGTATTAGATTAAATTACTGCTGTTGCCAAATTAATCAAATTTCCTCAGAGATTCCCTCGCCCTCCTCTTATTGTTTTTGCGTCTGGTGAAACAAAATCAGTTTTGATAGCACGTCATACTTGATACAACACGTTTACACAAATATTTAATCAGCCTTTGTTACGAATGCTGACCTTTTTTAAGGCAGCTACGTCCCGTGACTTGACCTCCTCGCTGTGACAGAGCCAACACCCGGGACTATGACAGGCTTTCAGCAGTGCTCAGGGTTATCATCAAGTCCATCCACCAGTCTCAAGGCTAATATCAATGTCTCAAGGGTGTGCAGATAACCATCATTTTCCTCCCTCTAAACCCTCCTGTTGGTCCCCGGAGTGGAGGCTCAGCTGTCTCCTAAAGCCTGTTTTTACTTCACCCCTGTGCTGTTGTCACAACATTTTCATTACATTGCAGCTTAAGCCTTAATGACCCCCTTCTAACACTAAACACGAGGTCAAACAGGGTGTTGCCCGGACAAAAAGCAGGAGAGGCGACAAGGGATCTGGCTCGTAGTCCCCCTCTTTACGCCTCTAATAAAATTAGCTTGATAGCAAATTCTTCCAAGCTGCAGAGAAATCATATGATGTCTCTTTTTATGCTGAAGTTTAAAGAAATACTTTATTTTATATTTGGATTTTCTTTGTAAATGGTCTCCACAGTGGTTGCACTTTACAGCTCTGTAAAAATGGATAAAATGAGCACTAACTAGAATAAAAGCTCATATTTAGTACCACTTACACTCACTCTTACCTGCCACCCTCCAGGTAACTGCTGTCAGACCTGATGAAAGTTTCTCTCTAGAATAAAAGCAGCACAAATGTGCTCTCTGTGCAAGTCACAGTTGATGCTGAGACAAGGAAAAGAAAACTGTCTGTAAATTTGGTGGTTATTTGCTAATAAAATAAACAAATTTGTATAATTCAAACTTGAAATTGCACAAAAAATGTGACAAAATGCAAAAAAAACACAATTGCAAGTGAGCTGTAAGAATGCTTAAAGTATGTTTAGAAAGTAATATGTAGCCCAGGAGCAAGCACTGCCTGAGAAGACAAGTTCAGGGGAAAAGGTCCCTCGGCCAAAGTTTCCAGTTCTGTGTTGGATTATTTTCATGTGGAAAGTTGTGGTGAATAGCATGCATTCTTTTTTTGTGCCTAAAATCACTGCGATCTCTGAAATTATTGTCAGGAATGGATTGGCTGAATTAATGTTTATTCATGAATTCTTGCAGAAACTGTTTTTACTGTTTGAATTCAGAGTGACAGCCATTATTCATGTAGCTAAACCCTAAAAAAAATCATCAAACGCTTCATTATTAATCTACAGTGATTATAAGGACTATTGAATGTAGATGTTTTGTTGCCTTTTTGTATTATGATAAATCATAAACTGATGGTCTATAGGGGAATGCCTCACTTTTGGAGCCAGCCACAAGTGGCCGTTTGAGGAACTGCAGTTTTTGGCACTTCTGCGTTTGCTTCATTTTTCAACCCCGGAGGTTGCTGCTTGTGATAAATTTGATGGACAGGGTGACCGGGGCATTTATCCTGGATCAGCCCTCCCACAATTAGGCCTCAATAATTATCCATGTAAACTCTAGACGTGACTGCTCCTGTTGCTCCTGCTGTCTTGTTGTCTGCGGCGAGAGGGCATTTATTTGGTTGCCGCTGTCTAACTCGGTCTCCAATAGTGTCAATTTATTTCTTGAGTCTGGTCTCTATGGCTGCTGGTTGTGCCGCTGCCAGCTCTGTGGTGCTGAGTTCAGCAGAGAGACGAGCTGTGCTCAGAGCTGGGTGTGATTTTTGTGCTGTATGTGTTTGCTTGGTTTTCCACTGAAGTCCAAATGAAATGATTGATGGCTGTGAAGGCCCAGCGTAGGGCCGGGGCTTGTTTCACAGCCCACAGGCTTCTGAGTCTGATTAAGTTGTTTACGCAGACAGAGAACGGGACTGGGTGTAGGCGGATGTACAGACATGGAGTTTGGATAGAGGAGATGATGAACAGAAAGTGTCTTTAATTCAAATCATCACTCCTCCCCTTGGAGAAAGTATCGCAACCACTTCCATGACAAATCTGCAAAATACAATGAACAATAAAGAAAAGAGTTATACTATGTTGCGGTCAAAACATCAAGCTCTAACAGCGTGAGCGTGCCGAGACCATAGACTGTATAAAATATGGACGTAGTTTCCGTGGCGTCACCCGTAGGAGAGCCGTCGTGCAGCTCAGTGTGGGTGGCTCCGACCACCGTCGTCTTGGCAGAGTCTGACCTCGCCTAACTCCCGGCTAATCCAAAAATGGGCAAAGTGACGACACCCACCTGACACTCACAGCGGCCACGCGAGAGCTGAACCATTTTGAAAAAACACGTCATTATTCTCATTTTCATTGTAAAACATATTCGAATGATTGTGGTGATTTTTGTACCAAACAAAGATGCTTCAGTCTGTATATAATGTGCAGGCCAGGACATCTCTGCAGCACCATAATATTTAATTTAAAACAGTATTTTGACATTTTGTGCCTTTAACAAATATTGCGCCTCCTGTGATTTCCAAATTGCAGTAGGCCATATTGCAATTTCGAGCAAATTTCAATTAATTGTTCAGCCCTAAGCCACACCCTTAATTATGCATAACTTTAAGCCTTAATATCATTTCAACAGGTGAGTTAAAAGTTATAGTTGTCATGAACAGTGAAAGGTTTTCTGTACCAGGCTGTAAACAGTAAAGTTGGATGTTTCAACATGGGGGTCTATGGGGATTGACTCATTTTTGGAGCCAGCCTCAAGTGGACATTCGAGGAGCTGCATTTTTGGCTTCATTTTTCAGCCCCGGAGGTCTTGGCCGAGACTGACGCTCTCTGTACAGAGCATTGTCTTGTGGTCTGGGGTTTGCAGATGAGATAAACCAAAGCCTGCATCATAGCCCACAAAATAAGCTTCACAGCTGCCAATCACACTTTTCCAGTCAGTATGACGCAGCTCTTCTTCTCGTGTCTTCGAGAGGATTAATGGTCCCAGAGAGTAACTAAACATAAAATGTTCTCAACATTTGCAAACCAAAGTAAACTTAAAATAGGTCTAGCAGTGGACCCTGGTAGGCATTTCTATACACTCTCTGCAACACTGAGGGGAATATGGTCTCCTGTTCCAGAAGACAAAAGTCCAAATACCTCAAAATTATAGCACACCGGTGACATTAGCGCAGTCATTATAACAACTTCCAAACTCAGAAGTTGCAGTGTTATTTATAGAGATCTTTATGGTGAACTTGCATCTCGATGAGGTTTTAAAACAGCAGAGTTCCTGCATTTCCTTTATTACACTCCAAATATAACTCCTTGGAGATTTATCATCATGCCCTTGAGCATTTCTTAATGCAGATAAGAATTCTGCGCTGGCATGGGGAAGATAAGAAATACCTTAGGGCACCTGCTCCCAGGGTGGAAAAAAACACCCCTGTGTGCAGGTTTCTGAATAGCCTTTGGTACCTGTGAACATTACACTCCCTCCTCCCGTCCTCAGCCACAATTAGCTCACCTTTCAGTATAAAAGTCCTTCTTGGCCTGCTGGCCAAGGCAGCAGATGTTACGTTGGCCTGCTCACGCAGACATGCTTGATCCAAGATGATTGGCCGTAATTATAGGCTGTAAGCTGATAGTGGGGGAATAGGCAGCCCATTGAGATGTCAGTCCTCCCAGTGTTTATGAATGCATTCAGGCACTGTCACGGGTACAGCGCAACAGCACGAGGGCTGATAGAGCGAGGGGAGGTGACTGTGATTTCAATAGGAACACCTGGAGGAGTGGACTGGCTTAAACAGTGAAAGGCTTGTAAGTGCGTGTGTGTGTGTGTGTGTAGGTGTGTCGGAGGGGGACAATGTTACAGCTGGTGTCTGTTAGAAAACATATTTTGTAAATTTCTGAATTTCAAAGAATTTGAAATGATGTTTATGCATTCAATTTAAAAGGAATAGTTATGAGAAATGCGTCTATTTGCTTTCTTGCTGAGAGTTCGAAGATCGAAACCATTCTGGTGTCTGAATATTAAATATGAAGCTGCAGATTTATCTTGTTGGACAGAGCCAGGCTTTTATACTACGGGTGCTTTCACACCTACCTCATTTGTTCTGGGCTTTCTGACTTTTCAGTTTGATCAAAACTAAATTACAGATGTGAAACCTCCCCCGGACCACGGTCCCGGCCAGACAGCCGAACCATGGTCCGATGAAAAACGGGGGTCCGGTTTCTTTCTGTGTGAAAGCATTCTTTGGATGGTTCGGACTTTCGAACCAATTACAGGAAGTTGGGGCAGGCCAGCGTCCTCGATAAGGAAGCTCCTATAATTTAATGTTTAATGTGTCTGCAGCTCCTCAAGACTCAAGTAAAGTTTCTGTTTCTTGATTCTCAACAATGCAACAAAAGAAAAAGGGGAGACGTGGTAGCATGAGGAGGGCAGGAGAAAAACAATAATACCGACACTAATGAGAGGAAACGAGAGGAAGCCTGTCAACTACCAATATCAGGAGATGCAGCTCATGCAGGTGATGACAACAGGATGTGAGTCGGTTCTTTATTGTGCTTCCGTGATTGCAATGTGAAACCAGAACTAACCAGATCAAATGTATATAATGCAACAACAACATGAACCTTGGTTCAGACTTTCATGTGTGAAAAGGCTCTACAAGCTAACCATCTCCGAGCTGTGGCTCAGTTTTCAACGGACAGATGTGTGAGTGGTATCAAGCAAGAAAGCTTATTTCCCAGAAAGTCGAACTATTCCTTTAACTGCTTGTCTAACGGTCCTTCTTGTAAAAGTTTCACTTGTATAAAGTGTTTCTTATGAGCTGGGCTTACATCTGTGTGCGTCCCCACATGACCAGAAATGTAATTTATTTTAATGAGCTTTTGGTCCCAGCAGAAAAGAAAGTTTGAAACCTGCTGCAGGGGGGCCATCAGCTATTTGTCATCAGCTCACTGAATGAATCACAGGCTTGTTGCACTGTCCCTTTAGACTCAAACAAAACACATTTAAGCAAATGACTTCGGCAACTTTGTCAGCGCGGAAGAAAAAGAGAGGAACTGGGGAGGAAGAGGAGAGAGAGAAAGAGGAGAGAATCAGAGAGGGCTGTATGTTGGGGAGGCACCTAATTGTCTACTGCAGCATGTAATGACAAGCTTACTTCACATCAATCTTTCATTATTAAGAGCTATTTCTGTCTTGATGCAGGAGGCAAACAGATTCATCTTCAGGATGGCGCTGAATTAGGAGGGAGACACTGGTCTGCCTGCTAACTAAACAGGAAAAGACCAAAATTGATTAATGTAAAGTGTTGGAGCTAAATTGAAAGTGAGGATTAGCTGAGGAAGTTTGCAGTAAGATTACATTTGGCTGCGCAAACTTAATTAATTTGATGTTGCTTGAGTCGGTATCATCTCATAAAGTGCTGTATACCGGCATGATCAGACAATCAGGGTCCCAGGGTCATGGAAAACCTGGAAAAGTCATGGAAATCCCAAATCTTATTTTCTAGGAAAGTCATGGACTTTTTTTGTTAAATTTAATTAATTGTTACGGTAGTCTTCTGTGGATAACCTTCCACGTAATGTAACATAACAGAGTATCGCACGCAGTCAAAAATCCACCCAAAAAGTCAGAATATAGCATGTGTTTTTTGGCCAAAAACGCAACTTTTTCAAAACGCCTCATATTCGAGTATGTGGTCTAAAAAGACTCCCAAAAGGCATTGCACGGTTTATTTTTGCAAAAAATCGGCAGAGTATCGCGTGCGTCTGCTCTAACATGCGTCGATGCATGACGGTTTGTTTACTGTCATGTACGTTTCTTAATTTTCTTGCTGCGTTTCGTCTCTCCCTCTTATGTTTAAATAGAGTTTGAATCTTACATGTTTGAATAAGGCTGATGATCTGCTGTTGTTGCAGAAATACATACAGAGTTTATATGAATACACTGTCTGTTTTTTATAAAGGAATGTATTGACTGCGCCTGCAGTTTGAAGTATTTTAAGTGAATATGAAGATAACTAACTATTAGAGATTGAAAAAGGTTGCAGTTTAATTTTCATACAATAATTAACATTTGGAGTAGAGTATAGCTTACCTTACAGTTCTGTTTGTGCACTTATAGGTTTTGAATGGTCCTGGAAATATAATTATGGATCATTGAAAAGAAATCTGCCTGCACTGTAGAATGACAGGTTGCTACAAATTAAAACCACTTATTTTGGTTATATTGCATGCAGACATGCCATTTTAATAGTCATCTTTAGTTCACAGTATCCAGTCACTTCTCGTGTGTTTCAGCTGCTTCTGGTGGCATGTTTCCTTTGAGAACACTGCCCCCTATCTTTGGAAACTATACAGCAACTTCTCCACTCCTGTGTGTGAGACTCCAGATCTCTGCAGCTGCAGGACAAATATGATAGATGACGGAAGAGAGAGAGAGAGAGAGAGAGAGAGAGAGAGGAATCTTAAGTGAAACTTTTAATTAAAACCCATTGCTTCATTCTGTATGTATTGCATACTGCACTGGCCCATTCATCAGCTATTAGTGTGAATCAGTGAAACATTGAAATTGCCGTGAATGGTTGAGAATGAGCGAGCCGGGCACCGTGCCAAGGCAGGTCGGACGTGGAGATGAGGAGGAGAGAGGATCAAGAGTGGGTAAATACAGAGAGAGGGGGGGGGGGAGAGAGAGAGAGAGAGAGAGAGAGACGTCTGTGCGGATTTGACTCATCTCCATCCTCCTAATAACCCCACTGGATAAAATATGCTTTGAGTGGAGATGATTACCTCTTTATCACTGTTCTCTATATTTATCCCCCCCACTCTCTTCCTCTCTGCAGCGTGTGGCTCCTCTCTCTCTCTCTCTCTCTCTCTCTCTCTCTCTCATCCTCTCTGTACTCAGAAAATAAGCCTCAGTCTCAGCGATGCTGTTCACTTCTCAAAAGTCCTGAAGAGATTATTACTTTGAACTTGTGTGGCTTCATTTAAACTTCTTTAACTCTTGAAGGTAAAGTACACATCAGATGACACACACACACACACAAAAAAGTTTCAGCTTCAGCGAGCAAGAAACTTTTTGTGTAAGCTACTAAAGAGCCGTTTATGCAATGTGATTCAAAATCACATTCTAACTTTATTTCCAATGTAACTGTTTACATGGACGCTTCATAAAGTGATGCAATAAGATGCTCCAAAGCATTTAATCAGAGGATACGTTTTTGGATTTGCTGTTAAGCATCTAATCTGCTGGAAATATATTAAAAGAAAATAAGTTATTTTTGTCCGACTTTATTGAGAAAATTCATTGTTTAGAGGCTTTTGTGTTTAAAGAGTTCGGATTCACCAAAGTCGCAAAATAGCACAAACGAACGAACTGATGGAGGCAGCGAGCAGCAACTCCCGTGTTCTGCGAGTTAAAGTGACTAAATGTGTTATCAAAGGTTTACACCGCTCTAACTGATTGAAAATCCCTTCCGATCGGGCCAGTCTCTTCCGATTGAGGCGTTTTTGGGCTATTATTCTGATTATTAGGGGAATATTAGGGTCCCTGCAAACGCATCTACTGTGGTCTAAACAACATTTACTCGTGATACCTCCCTCGGCACAAGCGTGCGTCTCCTTGCCTTCACAGAAAAGCCCGTGTTGTTCTTTTGCAACACAGCGCACTACTGTAAAGTGCTCTGCGGCTGAGCAGCGCTATGGTGGCCTGAGATCCCCATTGTATGTGCAGAGCGTCGAGCGGAGACTGTTTTCCCAGCTGTCTCAGGCACGCCAGGCATGAGAGAACGACGGAGAAGTGACGGATCCGTATCCCTGAGGATTAGCATGCAGAAGACATCCTGGTGTTGAGCAGGAGCGGATTTAAAAGCACTTTGCTGATAATAATGCAACTCTGAAGTTGGCAGACTGGGGAGGAGGACTAGAGACCCTTTGGGAAGAAAGAGCAGAGAGAAAAAAAAAGTTCTCCGCTGGAGAAAAGAAAACACAACCTCATCCCTGCACCCTTTGAACTAGGAACCACCTGCTCTCTCTTAAAACAACTTGTCTGGCTTTTTATTATTTCTCTGCTCACCACTATAACACATGCTCACATGGAGAAATGTTTCATGTGTTGCTCAGAGGAATTTTGTGGATGTTTTCTTCATGCGGTCACATTCTCCACGTTGAAGCTCGACATTAAAGGATTTCCTTTTGTTGATGTTATGACATGTGAAATGTGCCATCGTGGATTCTGTGCATGTGAGATATTCTTGGTTCAGTTGCATTATATCTGATCGGCACTTTGTCGACTAATCGATTAGTTGATTTAATCGAAAGAGCTTTAAAAGTTTCTCCGCTTCAACAATCTTGTGATTTCCAGAGATGTGCTCTTATGTTTCTTGGAGATAAGTCATTCAGCATGAAAAAAGCATCAAAAAATAACTAATCAGCTAAAGAAATCTTAGTCAACTAAGACCAAAACAACTGATTAGTCTCATACTATACTCAGTGTACTTAAGTGCATCTAAAGCTGGATGATATACTTCCTTTTAAGTACGAGTACGCGAACATATGACGCTGCCTCATGTATCCTGCGTCCGTTTTGTCTGTTCATTGTGTACGTACTCTGAAATTAATGCAACGTCTACGTGAACGGCGAGTTAAACAGCAAGTATATCTCTGACATAAGGGAGAATTGTGGGAATAATTTTAGAACACAGAAAACACAGAAAAAAGAAACCAGCACTCAAACATATTCATTCAGAAAGTCTTCCGTTTCTTTTCCAACTTGAATCTTTTATGCCGACCCTGCGTTCATTTTGTTATTCAAAGGAACTCTTTCTACAACTTTTTCTATATTTCACCCAAAGTTGAGCAATGCGTCTCAAAGTTTGTTTTCAAAGCTCTCTGTTGTGGGTGTCTAGACGTCTCAATCAGCGATGATACGGAGGCTGTCAGTAAGAGATATGTTCATCCACTGCATTCATCTCAGCGGGCATCAAAAGCCCCCGACAGCCGCCTCCGTCACACCACAGGTGGAGGATACGCTGTGAAATGGCACCATTGTCATCTCTCCGAACCATCTGCCTCACTTTC
>JAOVVB010255277.1:0-19778 GCA_028570985.1 Heterobranchus longifilis
AAAGAAATGGTGACTTACTTTCCGTTCAGCGTCACCACCCTGACTCTACACCATTCAAGACACACGGTTTGGTTTGTATTGCGGTTTTTGGGTCACGGTTTTGGTTCACTAAAGTGCTACTCAGCCTATTTAAACCTGACTCAAAAGATGATGGCGCACCCTCAAACGTTACATTTTCGCCTCTACATGCCATCTCCACCGATCTCCACACTTTATTCTTGATTCCATTATGTTTCTCTCTCTGCAGTTCTGCCTACGTACGTCATTGGTATACCGACATTTCACTGGACAGCCACTCCCCGGGGAAGGGATGGGAGAATCCTGCATGCTCACAACCTAAAAACCCTTTGTTTCCTTATGGAACCGAAAAACTGCTGCTCACATGTGCAAAGCGGGCCGTGGTTTGTGCAGTGAATGGTTCAGGTTTTTTTTACGATTTGGCTTTGCATCCCGAGTAGAATCCATGACTATCATGATTATCTCAGTGAGATATGCAGAATTTTGCATTTTGTGTTTTACTACAACATAAGTAGCCGTGAGGACCATCGCTGTTACGTAACATTTCATCATCACAGTCGTCAAAACTAACAAACTGAGGCACAAATGCATGACTGTGCTGAAAGAGCATCGTGCCAACAATAACAAGTCTAGTGCAGGTATTCCTCTCCCTGTCCACAAACACAACGTGTTTTTAATACCTCCATGATGGCCTCTTCGTTGGGCAGCAGGTGACAAAGCAGGGAGACGTAAGTTTGACGAAAGGTAGTTTGGTTGGAGATGAAGCTGCATTCAGTGCAAGCTTTGGCCAGCACCACCGCCTTAGCCACTTCGCCCATCTTCTCCAGGTGCTTCACCCGCATCTCCATGAAGCCCTCGCCCTCCAAGCTGATGTATGCGTCAACTAGCGACAGAATGTAAAGATCTGATTAGCAAACTACCGTGACACAGCTGTGACAATAACAAGTAAACGGTAAAAACCTGTGCTGTAATGTCCAAATGAAATAACCCAGATATGTTAAATATATTCCAACCTTCTTCTGGGTTGGTGGGCTGTCCGGTGAGGAGAGACGTGAGGACAGGGTTGCTCCATGCTCCTCCCTCTCCTGTGATCTGGAGTAAAGCTTGGAGGTCTGTGCTTCCATACCGTAGCAAGGTATCATGGGCAAGCTGCAATAGACACACAAAATATAATTCTAAAACCATTTGTTCAGCTTCTTATAAAATATGAGCCCAATAACAACAACAAATCAATAAAGCCACATCTTTCCTACACAGTGGTGCTCTTCCACTACTACCATGTTTTAATGAGTTTTACAAATGAACTACTTAAAGGCAATTAGTTCACATTACTTCATAACGTTCCTTTATTTGTAGGCCCAATGTAATTACTCTAAACAATGAAAAACAGTCTTTTGAACACCGTCATTCAGGTCTGATCACAGCTCTGCTCAAGCTGTCCCGTTTTTAAATTAATTTTCCTTTGTTGTCAACTCTGCTGACAAATGCAACATTTTCTTATTTGAAATTACATCAAACAACATCATTCTTGGGATTAATCCAGGCAAACATTATGCACTGTGCTTTATTTGTTACAGTGACTTAGCTAGGCACAAGAGCAAAGAAAATAGCTGTACTTTTTAAAAAACCTATATTAATGAGTTCTAGGGATAGACCGATTAATCGGGCCGATTAATGACATTTTGAGACAATCGGCATCGGCCGATTATCTCAGACCACGAGGCCGATTAAAAGTGCAGAGTGTGCAGATCTCCAAAAAGGACCAAAAACAAAAGAGATGCTGCTTGGTGGTCCTGTGCACTAACATTGTTTAGTATCTCCATCGGCCATTGAAAAACCCATATCGGTCGACCACTAATGAGTTCCCATGATTCTACAATCAGTTGAGTCCAAGGTTAAAACACTGGTGGTTTAGACCAAACTAGGAGCACACAAAACACCAGCTTGGAGCTTTTTTTTTTCTCAGGCTTCACGAGCCTATCAGAGGGCTTTTGATAACAGCTGCTGAGGCACAAATAAACAGAAAGGCATTTTTCTTTTCACCACTTTTTTCTCTCTAGGATTTAAGTCTGCAACCCACCAGCAAACAATGTTTTAAAATAAGGACCTCTACCTGAACAGAGTGGTGGAATTGAACCCAGGCTTCATATGGGATTTCATTCTCAGGCACTGACAGCAACAGTTCAAAACAGCTCCTGCAAGAAGAAAAAAAAATACAAAAATTTCTGTTCATTATAATAATTCTGGACAGTTCTATTCTTACTGCAAGTATGAAGTCTGGAAATATTAATCTCAACTACAGTCTGTGATACTACCTACATTTCTGATGGTACAATAAAGTATTCTCTTTTCTTGCATTGTTTTAGGAGAGACAGCTTTACATATTCATACATTACACCTGTCAAAACAGCTTGTTTGAAAATTAAATGAACAGTGGTGACATCTTTTTAAGGTTACATCACATATACTTTTTACATCTGCCAGTAGTTAAATTTAACTATTACAACACAACTATTAAAAGATCCTTCAAGTAAGACTTTGTATTCAGTTGAAAACCCTGAAACAACCTACAGTTCCCATGTGAGAACATGCAGATGGAAGAAGTGTGATTGGAGTCCTAGTGCGTGTGGCTTTGGCAGTTAACCAAAAGACATTATGAATCCCTAGCCGACCTAATTTAAGTCATGTCAGCAAATGTTCATTAAATTCCTTCAGACAGGCTGTCATTTCTTGTTCTCATGCTCAATTATGTCTCATCTGCTGTAGCCGCAATTTCTGGGTTGATACAATTTGTTACACAGATTTTGTGCAAAATGTAACCATTTCAGAAATCCCTCCAAAATACCACATTAAGACACCAAGACCTTGAGGAACATAGAAGAATCCATGCTGTAATTTAGTATCACATTTTTGACATTTGGAGATTTCTGTAAGAATTGCATTTTTCAGCGATTGGATGGCGAGGACTTCTGTTCTGGAAATTGCTCAGAAATGTATTGTAAATATACCTAGGAAAGCTATACATCCCCTGAATGTCCTAGGTCTCTAGTATATGTTTGTAAAGTTTCATGAGGCTGTGATTATCCTAGAGGTCACAACTGGTCATTTTATACAGTGAGTTTCAAAGAAGTTTCAAAAAATGGTCTCAGTACAATGAAATGGCTACTATGGGACTAACATCATGACACATTTATTTATTTTGTTTATTTTTGCAGGGACAGCGCACAATTAAAAGTAATTGGTCCAGCATTAGCTAACAGCTAATTTGCATCTGTTGTCCCTGGGCAGGTAGACAGAAAAAAACAACAATCACAAAACAGCAAATACACTACATAGAACAGCACAATACATAAATGTCCATCAGTGTGAGATAATGAGAATCACACATGAATACAATTGGGCTCATTGAATCCACAAAAGTCTCAGCTTTCTGTAAAGTAGGCGTCCTAGTGGAGTTTAAGAGGTTAAGTACAACAAGAACTACATCTAACCCAAAATAACAACCCATCACTGTCAGTCAGTGCATGTACTTCATTCATAACGGAGTTGGAATTATTACTGTTGATTAAAATGTTAACGTTACAGCTTTGAGAGTAAGATACAGGTCATGCAACAAGTTGCTTGTGTTATATATGACTTGTACATCATATACGACGAGTACTTGGAAAATGAAAAAGAAAAAGCAACAACAGAACATCACATACTTGACTTTATTATTTATTCAGAAACTTGATTTGGTTTTGGAAATTTTTAAAATCAGGCAAAAGGACAAATGACAAGACAACCCAGCTCGCTGTGCATTCATCCAGTCAGGTATATGAAGGGTGCCAAGAACACAACTGTCAGTCTGTCCAGCCGAAGTCAAAAGTCTGAAGCAAACTAAAAATAGCAGGCTTGTGTTGCCTGGCTGTTAACGACTTAATACGCAATTGAGAAAGCTGACCTTTTCACCTTAATTCCATATAGTGAACAATTAAAATGCTCCACAACAAAAACTGCTGTGTGGACATAAGATATGAGCCCCTTTCACACATGCACTGCAACCCTGAAATGCAAAATGTCAGAATAATTCGGACCGGAAATTAAACTGACTTTACTCCACCAGCTCCCTAGTACAAAGTCTGTGTAATGTCCGATGGGGCCCATGTGTGAGATTTCACAGTGAGCGGGCGTGTTGATGCCATTTCTATCTCTGGTGCAAAACCAGAAGACAACAAACAACCGAGGGTGAAGAAGAAGAGTCATTTACACTAAGATGCCAACGAAAATATCTAACTGGAGAGACGATGAGATTCAGGAACTTCTGTCAGTAGGGGCTGATACCGAAATGCTCCGACAAATTCAAAGAATGGCAAGAGACTTGGTCACCAAATTACAAATCGGCTATGTGGTGAAATCCATACAGACAATCACCTGTAATGTGCTAAATGTGAGAAAGGGCAACTCTGGACAATGTCCACAGAATCAGGTTCGGACACTGTCCGGAGTTGCCCTTCCTCATATTTAGCACACAATGTGAAAACGGCTATACTCGCTATATATTTTTTTTTTTCAATGTTTTTTTCAGTACTCACAAAGCTAGTCTCTTCAAAACAAGGGCCACTCTGTCGGACTCTGCAGTGAGGTGAGATCGGGCCGCAGAAAAACAGCTTATGGACAGACAGTAGACCTCCAGAAGAGGCAGACCATGCTCCATGGAGTTCCTGCTCCCAGCATAGTGCATCAGTGCCTGTAAACACACACAAAAGAAAAACGGTTATGGGAAAAGAAAAATACTTCCAAAACCAGTGATCTGAAGAGAGAGACATTTATCTCTAGACGAACAGAGTTTTCCACCTGAGAGAGATACCAGACTACCTGATTGATCCCAGCTGACGCTCTGTCAGCTGGTGTGAGATGGTGTGATGCTTCTGATTGGGCCTAAGGGGACTTGACTGTAAAGCATATGACAACCCTGAACCTTCAATCGTGAGCGAACATGCACTAAACTGATATAAGGAGGGGCACATCGGCCTATGCAGTTACATCTTTTCACTTTTTCGGCTACCCAAATGTGTTTTTGTAATGAATGCAAGCTTAACTTCCTTCCTTCATTCAACAAAATTCAAACAGAATGTATTTCTCTGAATTATACTAACATAAAATCAAAAAATATATATATTTTATTCACCTTTAACAGAGACCACAATGTTCTTTGTAGTAAATATTGTCTTAACTGTCAACTGTCCCCAGGCACAGAGGAGTCAACATCTGTCTGGGTGTCTAAAGCATTGTGTCACCTGTGTGTAGTCTGCTACTACACACATTAAATCATCACTATCAACATCCCAGGAGACCCATTTGCCAGACAGCAGGACTCTTGCTTGTTGGTGGTTAATTCCCTTCAGTCTAAATATATGGTGCCCTCCCAAAGGGAGGCACGAATAAGGTTTCAACCCTGGAGAGACCCTGAGTATACTAATTACATCCAGACTATTTCCGACTTCAACAGAAAATAAATACAACACAAACTTTTTGCACAGGAGCATGCATGGAGCAGAAAAAAAGGAGCTTAAAACACACTTTGCTAGTGCAAAGTTTGCACCAGCAAGTCAACTAGCAGTTAAAAATAACTTGCATAACCTATTTTTCTTTGCACGCAACAAATTTTGTTTTATTACCTTTTATTTTTATTCTAATAATATTGTTTTTAACTGTTTACCTGATAGTAATAATCGGTCAAAATTCTTGATGTCGGTTAATGGTTAAACAATTAATTATTAACATCCCTAGCAGGTTTGCATTTATCCAAGTCTATAAGAGTAAGTTATGTACATTAAAATAGATTTTGCTGTTATATTTCTTCCTCCCCATAATTGCTGCAAATGGATCCCTTTCTAGCATGACTCCAATGTAAGAGACTGGGAACAAAATCCAGTCATCGTTCTGGTATCTTCCCAAGTTACATACTTTTTCGTTCATAATTCCCTTGTTGTGATAATCAGCAATAAGATACTGTCCAGGAAATCACAAAGCAGGAATTCTCTCTATAGAGATCAATATTTTTAATCTATATCTGGGCATGCAAGTATGACTTTAGGTGAAAAAAACGTGAACATAACAGCAGCCACCATACTAAGACAGAACTATCAGAGTGAGCTAGCTAATGCATTATTATTGTCTACCATCAACTTTGGCTGGTAACCAAGTTTTACTGGAAACCACATTGCCTTTAGCAGTTAAAATGAAAGTGATATTTTTTTTTTTTTTTTAAATCTGGTACTCTAGAAGGTGGAAACCAGGGTAGTTTCCATTTTTTAAAGGGACATTTGTTTTTTTAAATTGTAATCACAATTCTATGATATTGAGAATGATTAATAGTATAGAATGCACAGTTATAAGAGTGCATTATCCATTGTTAAGAGAAAATAAAAGACAGACAGACAGATAGTTAGTATTCATCTATGTTGTAATTTTCCTTTTTAACAATGGGATGCACTCTTATTTGAATTACCCTCATGCAACATGACAGATCCACATCATTGCCCGTCCATTATAACATAAAAACAACAAAAGTGCTTGGCTGTGCAGTATTTGACACTATAACCAAAGATATAAATTAATGTATGATTGGTACAACTTCTGAAAATGACCAAAATGCCATTTCGCAGTCGCAGCAACTAGCGAGTAAATTTGGATAAACATATCGCGATGCCGCCCCGCCCCGCACATATGCAATCATATGCATGATGTGCAAACTGTGTCAATGTCATGTGCATACAAACATCTGTTAACCTGTTTTGCCAGTATGTTTTCAAATAAGAGTAAGCTAAATGAGTTATATCAATTAGTCTACTGTAACAACAGGCAACATATCACTCATCTGTCAATGTACAGTATCATTAGCCCAAGTGAAATTGTTTTGCCATGAAATCATATGCATACGTGAATATGAATAAAAGTACACACTGTGCAGTAGCTCCCTGGTTATGGATCAACCATAAACTAAGGTAACTAGCGGGCCAGCAGCAGCAGCAGCAGAAGCAGCCGTCGCAGATTAGCTAGTTAGCTTTCGGGCTGCGAGAAAAACAACCCTAGGTAAGCTAACGCTAAGCTAACAGTAGCTTCGATGTTTGCATGTACACATTACCTGACAGAAGTTGTCGCAGTACTCCGTGGAAGATGCTGTGGATATTTCTTGTTGCCTGAGGACGTCTTCAAAGGCTCTCAGTGTGGCCAGCAGGGTTTCCATTGCCACCAGAGTGTCGTCGGCCGTGTCCAGGGCCCGGTCGCTCCATTCGTGCTCTGGTTCGACATTATTCTCCGCCATCTTCGCTCTCCGCCACAGCGCGTATGCAGTGCAGCCTGACGCCGCCTTCAAGTGCTGTCGGAATATTTAAATATGTCAGTGGAACATCACCTGCGTGGCCCGAAAACATCACGGGAAAGGGGGGGGGGGCGACTCTTAGACATGCCAGTATTATTATTTGTAGGTTGTTATTACTTACTGTTATGTTAATAAACATATGTCTTTATTTAAAGTGTACGTTCACCCCCGTTCTGAGCCCTTGGTACGTAAATGCGTTTTTCTTTTTTCTCCCTTCTTCCTATCCAGATGTTTCATACAACAAGGGTTTGTACAGAAGTTCATTGCACCCACAAAAGTAGAAAAGAAATGACACCGTATCTCGTAATTATTAGAAAATACATTGTAATTATGAGACAGTACCTCATAATCATGAGATAAGGTGTCTAATTGTTCTTTTCTTTTTATGAGTGCAATGCAAGTTTGGGGGTCCTCCCCAGGAAACTTTAACTTTTTCGTGCATTCTGGTGAATTTTTTTCTGCACCAATTTGTGCTTTTTCTGCATCGACGTATGGTGGAAATATCTTTAATTTTGTCAAAATAAAAGTATGTATTCGTGTTTATATTGGGGTGGACAAATGCACATTTTTCTAAATATTGAGGGGGTGTCCCCTGCATCCCCGTCGAAACCTATACGCCTATGCAGTCTTTTTTTTTTTTTTTTTTATCAAAACATCGTTGGCATTGGAAAATTACGAAGAGCGCAGGAAGGTAACATGGCACGTAGTACGAGTTTGACCATAACTTGCCAGCTCCACTTAAGGAGCAAGGTTTCCTTTAAGATCTTGTACAGAATAGGCTGCATATCCAACTAATGTATACATTTCAACTGTGCAATACTAATGTGACATTACTGCAACAGTAATTCAACTGCGCAATACTCCGGTTTACTATGGCATGTATTTATTTACATTGCACAATAGATCCCATTTTCAGCATTGTTGTTACATATTCCTTATCTCTCTTCCATATATAGGCTATTGTTGCTATATTGTAGTAGGCTATAACGCACATATTTTTACATTCGTAGGCATATTTCTTACTCATATTTTCCATATATAGAGTTGCTATACATTGTAGTATAACGCATATTTTACATAGCCTACTTACGTCTTACTCCTATGTTTTGCATATAGTTGCTATATATTGTAGTAGAATGTACACATGTACATAATTTGTTCTTCTAATTTCTCTATATAGCCTATTTCTGTTTTATAATGAGAGCAAATGTAATGAACCCAATTTCCTCCCGGGATCAATAAAGTATTTCTGATTATTTTGCTTTTTTTATTTTTTTATTTTTTACAGTATGCTAGTATTTGTTTTGCCAGATAGTGTTTGGCGCCCTCTATCGGTGAATGAGCATATTTGTTTTACTTTTGACCCGGAAATACATTTCATCTCTCTCGGCCACACGTGTAAAAGGTAAGCAAAGCTAAAAGTCGATATGTAAGGGTTTTTAAAGAAGCAAATCTCCTATATCACCGATTGTATTGAGCTGATGAGCACGAGGACATCATTTGGTGACACAAAATAGCAAGGTCGGGTTTGAAACGTTGGGCGTCATCTGGTTTCTACGTACGACAGTCAAACAAGAAACTATCTAGCAGATTTGTATTCATATCGCCAAACTGGTGTACTGGTTAACCCGACAGATACTATTAATCTACTTTACCAAGTTAACTGCGTTTACCCTTGCAGTGTGACAGGTCTTGTTTCATCCCGTCCTGCAGGATCTAGGATGGGAAAGTCCAAACAAACAGGAAACCACAAGAGTGACAAGAAGAAGAACATTTCAAAGACATGGAAGACAAAGCGCAGGACTAAAGACCTGGACCAGATCCACTCAGACATGAAGCCTGAGACAGCTGCCAAGCTGCTGCACCAGGAGGTGGACTACGATGTGACAGGATGTGCACAACATTACTGCTTACACTGCGCGTGAGTTTATTGATTTTCCTATTGATATCGAGAGATTGAATATGGTTGCTTCCTATAACTGGAATGAGGCTTTCCTGTAATAATCATTACAAATTATAGATGAGCTAAACTGGTAGTAATTAATAGTAGTAGTAATAGTAATTAATAACAATATCACACTGTAAATTTACTCTTTTACAAGTAAAAGTCCTACATTCAAAATGTTAACTTAAGTATATGAATATGACACATTGTCATTCATGCACACTAAGTTTGTGTTTGTGTTAATGTTTGTATATTTTGTTACACTTTTTTCTAATGTATCACTTGTTTGCACTATGTCACACTGACAAAATAAATAAACGTTACTTAACTAAAAGTAATTAAAAGTATTGGCATTAAAATATACTTAGTAAGTCCCAAAAGTAAAAGTACTCGGAGGTGGGACTAATTTTAACTACTTTATATACTGTTGGGTGGCTTAATCCATAATAATACATCATAATGTATTAGTTGATTTATATTTTGTATTAACAATATAAATCTACAAAGTAACACGTATCTAAAGCTGTCATATAAATGTAGTACAGTATAAAGTAAGATCAAATGGAAATCCTAAAGTTAAGTACCTCAAAACTGTACTTAAGTACAGTATTTAAATAAATGCATATATTTACATTCCACCACTGCAACTGGCTGCATAGTGTTGGAGTGTTCACCTCTATGCTTTTATGGTAAAAAAAAAAAAAATCTGTGTAATAACAAGCAGCACAGATATCGGACGCACACTGGAATTTACAGAATGTTGTGCAGATCCTGTAAATCTCATCCCATTGGATGAACTTCAACTATTAATTTTAGAACTTTTTAGAGATGAATGTGATTGTTTGTGTGTGTGACTGTTTGTGTTGCGTGTCTCGTGCAAAGGAGATCCCGATCTCACTGAGACTACCAGATTAAATAAAGGTTATAATAAAACGGTATGTTGCCTTTAACACTGTGGCACTTCATGTCTTGCAGAAGATATTTCGTGGATATGAGATCCTTGAAAGAGCACTTCAAAAGTAAAGTGCACAAAAGACGGTAAGGCACCATATCTCACTAATGTATTCTTATGTTATACATATATTTCTCGGCTGATAATTATTTACCAGATTTCTGTCCCCTGTAACTGCACGGTGGTCAAGTATCCCTGCACGCTTCAGAGCTGACCTCTTCTTCTTCTTCTTCTTCTTCTTCTTCTTCTTCTCTCCCTGCAGGTTGAAGCAGCTCAGAGAGGAGCCGTACACACAGGCAGAGGCAGAGAGAGCGGCAGGTATGGGCTCCTACATCCCTCCAAAAAAAGTTGAAGTGAAGACACAGACTGTGGAAGAGGACATGGACTGAGAGCCGTCCACTTTGACCCATGGACTGATCGACTCAATAAGAGAAGCTTTTACAAAATGGATAATGCTTCTATTATTCCTTGCTGTCACAAATGTTGAGTTGCTTTTGTGACACACTTCATTTGTCCGACTCTTTACAGCTGTTAGACTCACCAGAATCGGGAGCCTTGCCTTGTACTGGGTAATGTAATGCAATGTACCTGTGTAAATATTGAGCAGAGCTGTGTGGAATGCTAATAAACTATAACACAGAGTGGATTTAGTGTGCATATTACATTCATTTGAGGCTACACAGAGTGGTTAAAAGCAGTGTTTCCCAACCTGAGGGTAAGGACCCAAAAAAGAAAGGAATGAAAAAAATCTGGCACATGTTTTTTTTCCCCCCCTCTGACTCTTCCTCAGTTTTCTGGTGTTGTTTTTTTTTGTAAAATACTGGACACTTGTCATTTCCTCCCCACTTCACTATTTATTAGAATTAAGGAAACTGGACATTTTGACAGATTGAGGTTTTTTTTGCCAGTCTAATGTTTTAAATGAAAAGAAGAAACAATCTTTGGTTGAACTGCACATGACTTCTGTTCACACATAACCTGAAATTAGGTGTTACACACAGACTTAATTTTAAGGGGTCACAGCCAAAAAGGTTGGGACCGACAGAGTTAAAGAGACTGGGCTTTAGTTGAAGGCTTTGGGTCCAAGTCTTGGTATAGGCAACATCAAATTTATGGAGATATTGATATTTATCTGGCATTGTAATGGTCTAACACATGATAGATAGATACTTACTTATTAACTTCATTCATTCATCCTCAGAGGGAAATTCACGTCACAGCAGCAGTACACGAACGAAAACACACCGAACAAAGAATCGATCAAAAACACAATCAAATATCAAAGTCCTAATATAAGAGTCAAAAGTTGAAAAAAGTTTACCCTCTAAACATGGGCATTCATACAGTGTGCAGACTAGGTCTGCAGAATTAAGGTTATTAGAAGTTATGTGTATAAAAGATGTATTGCACTTAGAGAGAGTTATAGAGAATGTAGCCAAATAATAAACAATCTGAATCAAGGTGGGGATCTTTATTGCATATCACCTCCCTTTATTTCTGCCCATATTTCCTCTTTATGCAGAATGAAAACTTCTAAAAAAGTGTATAGTCTATGAAATGAAGTTATTGTCAATTTAAGATTATAGCACAGCCGCATTGATGAAATGCTAAAGACTAATCCAGCAGAAACAAAACCTGCACTTCCACTGGAAGACATGAAGCTCCAAAATGCAATAACAGTCTGCCCTGGCAGGGAAACATATAATTGAAGCTTGTTAGCAGACATTCCTGGGATGAACAAGGCAACACTGGCCCTTTAAATGTGGCTACTGTGCCAGCACACAACCTCAGCCAAGTTAAAGAGAATGTGAACTAAAACTACCGGTTACTACTTTCAAAGTAAAGCCCTCGACTGTGAAATATCCATGACCCTGCATATGTCTACTGTTTGTCTGGGTAGAGTAGATATGGAGTGTCTATTGGGCTGAAACCAATGTTTATATCTAACATTTCCACAAAGCAGACATAATGTACGTTGCAGTGAAGAAGAAAAACTGTGGAAATTTTTTATTTAACCATTGGTTTCATCCGGACAAACTTTTTTTTTTCCTTCCGCAAAGAAAGTAGACATCTGTGAAAAAAGAAATAATGTTTTGACCTTTCCTCTTATGGATTATTCCATTTTAGTCAATATCAAATACATACATAAACAAACAAATAATCTGTGAGATAGCCACGCCCTATTCATTTGAATATAAGAAATGGAAATAAAAAGAGTTTTGGAATAAATGTGGCATTAGAAGAAGAAGAAGAAGAAGAAGAAGTTTATTTATATAGTGCTTTTCACAGACAAAAGTCACCAAGTGCTTTACAAGAGCATAAGACAGAAAAAAGGTGACCATATGAGCCACATGTTTAAAGAGTCCAAAACAAAGAGCACATACGATTACACATTATTAAATGCAGACCTGATGCAAACAATTTATCCAAATGCCTGTTTAAACAGGAAATAAAAGTCCCCTGAAATAAATAAATGTGTAATTATTAAATAAAAGTCCCCTGAAATAAATAAATAAATAAAAGCAGTCATTTGAAAAGTGTCCTTTATTTATTTTATTTCCTCACTTATTTATTTCCTCACTTATTTACTTCAGGATTTATTTCATAGTCATATTTATTTAGTTAATATTGACTGAAATGACATTCCATAGATGTCGAGTGCTTTTATTTTGAGCCCAACATCCGGTTTCCTCCGGGCTGTTACATCCTTATTGACGCATTTGAACAACATCCATACGGTTGTAGATTAGATGTGGGAAATAAGAAATCTGTGCTGCTAGCTAACATTTCACAGCTGTTGCCAGCAGCGATTGTCCGGGAACAGACGCGTGGTCGCCGGCTACAGGAGAGCAGGACTGCCGCTGGATTCTGAACTCTTTAAGGAGAAAGTTTATACTCAACGATCCCTGCTGGTCGCCTTTTTTTGGGACGTTATCCGACGACCATGTCCTCGTCTAAATAGCTGTGGTGGAGGTCGAGGATGGCCGCAGACGTGGATAAAACAAGCCCCGAGGATGAGAGCAACATTTCGCAGCAGAATGGGCACCAGAAACCGACATCTGGATCCTGGATCTGCAGGGGGATCTGGACTCTGCTTATAGTCGCTGCGGTCCCTCTTCTCGCCTTTGGGATCAAGTACTACCAAGATGCACAGCTCCTCAAACGTCATGTGAGATCCACATCTGTAATAACGTTACACGTGTCTCATTGTTTAGCAGAGATCTTATTTTAGTCCGTTTATCTTGAAAACAACTTAAAGAAACAAAGATGTATGCTTATATCATGCTCAGAAAAAATACCAGTTTACTGTAAGATGCATGTCTAATAGAAACTTTGCTTTAAACTTCTGGTACATTTGATCACTTATAATTACTGTAGGGACATTTTGTTGTTATATTATAATACTATTATCCGCAAAAAAGGCGTGTTCAGACATCAGAGTAATTATTTGTCAGACCTCAGTCGCCACAAAACACCACATCTGCAGTTTTCCCCCCACCCCGTGGTGTTTTATTAGGGGAGGTGGATCTGTCTCACAGCTGTTAAAACTCTACCTCTTGTGTAAATGTTTAAATCCACTCTTGTTTGGCTACAGAGGGTCTCCTAGTTGTTCTTGCACTTCCTCCCCCTCTCCCTCCATTGTGCAGGCGCTAGTACGCACGCATCAGTCTGAGAAACACATGCCAGGAATTTATCTGTGCCCTCTGGGCTGATCCTTGTCCAGTACATGAATGTTCTGACACCAGGGACAGAATACTATAGTAACATGAATATATTTGATGAGAATAGTACTCCTTAATGTAAGATCATGCAGTGTTTTATGTCATTTTCTAAAATATGATGCGATGAGGCAGCTCTCTGTCCTAGTTTCACTGCATTGAAAATCCCTGAAGCATGTAAAATGACAATAAGGCTCAGTCTAATAAAGCACGTGCCCCTCCAATAGGAAGAGAGCGTTCGAACTCTGGGTGCAGAGGGGCTTTTTCTCTTCTCCTCCTTAGATACCGACCACGACCTTTATCTCAGTCCGGAGGAGTTTAAACCTATCGCTGAGAAACTCACAGGTACATCGTGTTATCTTTCTCGCTGAGTATCCCATTTATTCAATACTTTGTCCTCTCTCACATATAACTCCACACTGACTCTGATCCACATGGCTTCCTCACAGGAATTACACCCCCTGTGGATTTTGAGGAGGAAGTAACCCATGACCCCAATGGCGAGACTTTAACCTTGGAGGCTAAAATGCAGCCTCTGCTGCTCGACTCCATGACGAAAAGCAAGGACGGTTTCCTCGGGGTAAGATCAAACTATTAGGAGGTTTATTGTTCTTTTTCTCTCGACTCCTGGATAGTAGTCTGGCAGGGCTTACCATCTGTGGTTTTCTTCTCTTGCAGGTGTCTCACAGCTCTCTGAGCGGGCTGCGCTCATGGAAGAGCCCAGCAGTGCCTTCTTCTTCCTTCTCTGCCGGACAGTTCAGGGCCTTCCTGCCCCCGAAGAACAAGGTAGAAGTTGGAGACACGTGGTGGGTGATTCCCAGCGAGCTCAACATCTTCACCGGGTACCTGCCCAACAATCGTTACCACCCTCCCTCACCAAAGGGCAAAGAGGTATCCTAAAAAAAAAAAAACTCCCCAATGTTTAGAGACTGTTGATAATCCGACTGTATACTGACAGCTCTTCTCATTCTGCTGCAGGTTCTCATCCACTCCCTGTTGAGTATGTTTCACCCACGGCCCTTCATCAAATCACGTTTTGCTCCTCAGGGCGCCGTCGCCTGCATTCGTGCCAGCAACGACTTTTATTATGACATCGTGTTCAGGTGAGGAGCAATTTAAGAGGAGACACAAAAAGACCACAGTGGTGCTTTTTCTCCTTTTAGTCCATTAACTACAACATTATGCATACTTTACATCAGTGCTGCCTAACATCCAGAACATACTAGAAATGTTAATGTCCTCCCTGGCACACAGCCAGTGGTTTCAGTTTAAAAATCAGCATGCAGAGCCTCAGTCCACTTTGTTGTCAATGTTACATTATTAATGCATGCTAATGCAGTTTCTAGTACTTCACTAGCTGTTTTAAAAACTAATCGTTGTTGGAGTGAAAACATAAATGTGAGATTTCAGAGTCAGCTGCTGGAGCGCAACTTTTTTAATGTAAGAAACTGCCAAATGCATACTATTTTATTTCTATTTCATTTAACCAGGAGTAAAAAAGACCTGTCCTGGCCAAGACAGGCTGCAGAACAAATATATGACAATTTAAAATTAAAACAAAGAACAATTTAGATGTCCCCAGAACTGCATTTCCATGTGACAGTAATGAAACATTAGCAAACAGAAAGCTGCCTGGACGGTTTTTAATCAATCTACAAGTGATGGTTTGCTTTGGAAAATCAGCAGTAATGTTAAGTATAACATTATATAAACACACAACCACTGGCTTGGTCTTTTTTTAAAAAACTTTCCTGTTACTTATGAACAGAATACATTTTGAACTCCTCCGTTGTGTCCATGTTTGCAGGATTCATGCAGAATTCCAGCTCAATGATGTTCCAGACTTTCCCTTCTGGTTTACTCCGGGGAAGTTCACCGGAAACATCATTCTCTCTAAAGATGCATCTCACGTCCGCCACTTTCACCTCTACGTCCCCAATGACAGGTCAGTCCTTTACACACACACAGCCGCCTTTTGTGCACACTCAGTATGTTGGAGTTGTAGTGTGACAGTGTTGTGTTGTGTGCGTCAGGTCTCTGAATGTGGACATGGAGTGGCTGTACGGAGCCAGTGAGAGCAGCAACATGGAGGTGGATATCGGATACCTGCCACAGGTACAGCTGCAGGGATGCGTCGGCACTTCGGTTTCTTTATTTATGTGACATTCCAGCACTTCCTGATTTAGTTCTAGATCATGAAGCGAAATGAAACTCATTCAGTATAATTGCCCTCCAATTAGATGTCTGGTTTCAGGATTTATGTCTTTTTAAATGTGTCCTGTCACAGTTTTAATTTACTGTTCTCATCCCAGTGTGTCCTAATGTTGGAGTGCAACTAGTTTTCGGTTATTAGAGGAAGCATTAAGCTTTGGTCCCATTCCCTTTTAACTTAAATTAGTCCTCTACATATTTAAAGGTCACATATTGTAAAAAGTGAGTTTTGATTATAAAGCAGGCCTAGGTGCTATATAAATACTATGAAAGTGTCAAAGCGCTCAATCCACAGAGAAATGCTCACGTACGTATTCAGAAACTGTGCCTTTAAACGAGCCGTCAGGACTTCTGTAAGGTTGTGATGTCACAATTATGCTATATATAGGTAGAAAGTGTCGCTACAGTGCTGTTACAGTCATTCCCCGGCTGCAGTGACGGTGCAGAGACACAGAGAGCACAGAAACGCTGACCAATCAGAGCACACTGGGCTTTTTCGGGAGGGGGCAGGTGCAAAAGTGGAGCGTTTCAGACAGCGGGTGAATACAGGTATATTCAGACAGCCAGTAAAAATTATGTTGTTTTTTTTGTTACATTAAAGCATGTAAACATGTTTTAGTAGAAACCCAAAATACAAGAATTAACCTGAAAATATAGCGCAATATGTCCTCTTTAAAATATACTTATACTTTCTATATTTTTCAAGCATTCATTTTTGAGCCATTTTCACTTTTTCTTTATGTACTTCTGCCTAAAACAGATCAAATTTCACTGATGAAATATAAGATTTTCCTCAGAAATAAAAAACGCCACAGCTTAAAGTATATCACGTTTTTTTTTTAAATGAGAAGTAACAAAGTTGTGAATGTGTTGACAGTTAGAGCTGCAGTCCGCGGGCCCGTCCACTCCCTCCATCATCATGGACGAGGAGGGAAACATCATCGACCGTCAAGACGGCGACGGCGAGCCGATCCAGTTCATCTTTGAGGACATCCACTGGACCTCCGAGATCAGTCAGCAAGAAGCCGCCCGACGCCTGGAGGTCACCCTCTACCCCTTCAAGAAGGTAACCATCTGTGAAGTATTTATTTAACACGCGCTTGGCTTAAAATGCAGAAGTTTCAACCGCCGTTTCATCGTCCTCACCGTACTCCTTCCCAGGTGTCCTACCTGCCGTTTTCAGAAGCCTTCGAGCGAGCCGACGCAGAGAATAAACTGGTGCACTCCATCCTGCTCTGGGGAGCGTTAGACGACCAGTCCTGCTGAGGTGAGATCATCAGCATGGAGCTGATTTCACAGCATTGTTACTGAAATCTGAGAAAAACATTGAGAGAAGTAAATATGGGCTACATCCAAACAATTACACAAAAACAGGTTTATTTAAGAGATACGATACGATATACTTTATTGTCCCCGTAGAGAAACTTGTCTTGGCCGTTTCCAGTTTAGCGTTTTAGTTTAAATGTATATTTTCAACTTTTCTCGGTCTCCCCTCCACACCTCTGTAGGTTCGGGGCGAACTCTCCGGGAGACAGTCCTGGAAAGTTCGCCCGTCCTGGCGCTGCTCAACCAGAGCTTCGTCAGCAGCTGGTCTCTGGTCCGAGAGCTGGAGAACATGCAGGTGAGAAATCCAGCCTGTGATTAGTCGACTGAGAAAAATGCTTCATACTCCATTTACATTTTCAAACCGTCTTCTCTGAAACAGGCTGATGAGCAGAACCCTGTGTTGAGTAAAAAGGCTCGATTACACCTGGAGAAGTACAGCTTCCCTGTGGAGATGATGGTGGCACTGCCCAACGGCACTATTGTAAGAATTTTACTCTTTTATCAGCCTGCAATTTATGAAACATTAAGAACTCCATTTTAAACAAATCATGTGTAGAAGCACTCCTGTTTACTCCTTACAGTATTGAACACCATCGTGACGTGATATTTATTGATGTTCATAATCTTTAATTTAAAAGAAGGAACGCCTTTGTTAGGGATGTCGGTACCGATAAATTATCGGCTGATAATGGGTAATTTATATTATTATGTATTATTCTGATGATGAAATTATAGATAATACGTCCGATAATACGAAGCCAAATTGCTTTCATTGACTTAACAAGCGCAGGTACAGGTGCGACACAGCAGGTGGCGGTATGCACCTTTAAAGTTTGCGAGCTGCCAATAAACACATGTTGAGTATTTAAATTAATACATTGACATGTCAGAAAAAGTCAGACTAACAGCTTTTTATCTGTGTTTGGCTTTAGGTCCACCACATCAACGCCAACTTCTTCTTGGACCAGACGTCCATGAAACCAGAGGAGGAAGGAGCAACCTTCAGCTTCTCTGGTGGGTTTGAGGACCCCTCCACCTCCACTTATATCAGCTTTCTCAAGGAGGGGATGGAGAAAGCCAAGGAATACCTGGTACACTAATGTGTAATGTGTGCGATAGAGCCTGAGAGACCAAACAGCAGGAGGAAATGTTCACCATTCCTCTGGGTAAATGATCCGAGATAAGGAAAAACAATTATGTAGAGAAGCTTTCTCATCAGTGTTGGCAGCTGAAAAACTTTCTTGCCTTCTGTCCTCTTTGTTAGTATTTATTTCTCCTGGTCAGAAAGTTTTATATACAGTATTTGCATTGTGACAAACAGTACAGGGAAATATTGCTACTCAAAGCTGATGTTACTGTCAGTATAGTATATTTTAATGAGATACAAGGCAGTAACAGATATGTAAACACACTTAGATCTGCTCTCTCTGCTTGTAGAGGCCCATAACACAGAAACATCCTATATTTCTTCTTTTATATCCCAGTGTCGCATGTGCAATATTTAATGACTCGAGTGTGTTTTCCTGCTGCTGAGCGTACTCAGAGACGGAGGCCGGTGCAGCTGTTGCCTTTAGTTGTGTTTCAGCAGTTTGTGAAGACGTTGCCCGAAAGCTCTCTCTGGGCCGGGCGGCGCCTGATGTTATTGCTGAGGCTGCTGGAGGGAACACCCCTCTCTGTCTCCGGGGACAAAAGCAGCAGGAAAACTAAACTGTGGCACATAAAATGATTAATTCAGTTTTTTTTTTTTTTTTTTGTTTGAAACCAAATAATGAATATTTTTCTGTTTTTGAGGAATATGTGCCCACCCCAAAGAAGAACACGTTTTTAATATGTGCAGGAGTGGTTCATATTTATGTAACTCAATGGAACCAAATGTTTGCTTCATGAGACCGTGTTTTCCTCTTTTAGGATCCAGTCAAAACAATGTATTTGCTCGTGTCTTTAGCCAGACAAGAGGAAATCTTTGATGTTTTAAGGGGGAAAAAAGATGACACTTTGGACCTAACTGACCTAACTTTTCTAGTCATACAACAAAAAATGTTTCATCTGCAGGTCCCAGGTTGCGTCCGTAATTCCATACTAACATTTAGTCGCTAAAATATGTGAGATTTTTTAGTATGTCTGAAACCTAGTATGCAAATTACATACTATTTGAAATATTACAGTGAAATATTACAGTATGCAACACTGGACACTACGCCGGCATAAATATCCCACAATGCAATGCGGTAGTGACGACAA
>JAOVVB010255290.1:0-19776 GCA_028570985.1 Heterobranchus longifilis
ACGGTCACCTTTCGATTTGAGCCTCGATTTTGGAACATCCAGAAGCAACTGGTTAGATGACCTCAGTGCTCTAGCTGCCTCATTAGCATTGCGTTTAAATCCAACATACTGTCAAATAGGTTACTTTTCACTTTGACACCAAATCCACCGTCACCGTCTCGTCACGTGATAAGTGAAATCTGACTGCTAATCTGTGCTGCGACTCTGCTGCTGCTGTACAGAGCAGACACTGTCAGTTTCGTCCAAAGCTTTTCTAGCTTTGCTAAAAAGCAAAATGAGAGTGGTGGTGGTGGGCAAGTATGTAATCGGTATGTAATCGGTGTTGGCTTGACCGCTGTGTAATATCAGAAACACAGACTAGTCAGAATAGCCCTGATTCCATGCTTCATACCTAGCATTGCTTTTAAGTGCACTCTCAATCTTACTGAATATAATTAATCACCAATGCATGGTCATTAAGAAGTAGATCTGCTCCAAGCATCTCACAAGCACCTTAGCAACATTTTTCTATTGTTGACACATGAAATGAGGTAACCTACTCATAATAGTGGAAAGAAAGCCAGCTAATTAAACCACAGATTCATAAGAGATATTTAGTCAGGAGTTCATCTATCACAGTATAAATGACCTGGTGTAATGCTATGCCATTCTTTCCTTCTCAACTAGACCTTGTAGCTTTCATAATAGAAATGTTTTTCAATGCTTTCTGCAAACCTCCTTCTGCATCACTGGGCTGTGAAAGCAACACTGTAGGTAGTGGTCATGGTTATATGATGGTTATTGTGGTTCCTGTATGTTGCACAGAAAGAAATCTACCCTTTAACTTGTTTATACAGAATTATGCAGTGTGTGCACAAAATAGTAGAAAGACAAATTCTTGTGAATCTAGCGTTGAAAAATGACAAATCTGCAAAGCTTTGGCTAATAATTATCCATAAACAACTTTACACTGAAAAGCTTCATCTGTTATTTCTGGGCGGCCAACACTGGGCAATGCACAGATTCATGTTCATTTTCTAATTCGACTCATTTTCCAAAGTATTTGTTTTTCCATAAGCATTCATACTGAAGAAACGTGAGTGCCTTGTCTCCATACAACATATTTTACATATTGTCAGCAGAACGTGAAGCCGAGGGGAAAGTATAGTGTTGAATGAGAAACCAGGCTGGCTGAGACACTGTTTAGTTTTGTTACTTTTTCCCGAGTTTATCACGGGATAGATTGTGCCGCAGAGTTTACTCTTGCTTATTATAATTCCTCCTCCTTTGGTGATGAGAAAATGTAACACCATGTTCTTCTTCCATGTTCTCTTTCAACTCAGTGACTTAAGCATCCCGACGATCTAACACTTTGTCTACCTGTGCAAAACATTCCCGCTCTCTTTCTACCTTTACCTCAAACCCACAGCGCTCCAAACATCATCTGTATCAAACGTCACCGTGGCAGACTTGCTCACCTGAAACAGGAATATATCTCCCTCATACCAGGGTGGGGTGGCACACCACACAACAGTAAGATCAACAACAACAATAACAACAACAACAGTAGCAGCAGCAGCAGCAGCAGCAGCAGCGTAGGCTCAACACAGCAGACTGCTGATAAAAGGGGGGGTTTGAGTTGCACAAGTTCCTCTCAGCTCAGCAGAACGGTGCCATCAGCTGTAGCATTTGTCTGTTCTCTCCTCTCTTCCACCCTCCCTCCTTCCCTCCCCCCTCTTCCTCCCCCATTCCTCTCTTCCTATCCAGAAGACAGGAAGCTGTTTGTGGGAATGCTCGGCAAGCAGCAGAGCGAGGACGACGTCCGGCGGCTGTTCGAGACCTTCGGCCAGATCGAGGAGTGCACCGTCCTGCGAGGGCCTGATGGGGCCAGTAAGGGTCAGAGCCCACACACCTCCCACTCTTTTTTTCCCTGTCTGTCCCTCTCAATCCCTCCGCCTGTCCGTCTGTACGTGAGCTGTCTCTCTTTCTCTTTCTGCTCCTTACATTTTTTAGAACCACGCTTCACCCGCTGCACTCATTGACATCGTCTGCACTCCACTCTGCTCTTCTGAATAACTCATCCTCCCCTTCAGCTATTCTGTTTTTTCACCACCTCTTATGTGTCTCGCTCGCATTTCTTTCATACCTCATTGTCACTGCGCTCCGACACCTCCTCCCCTTCCACTTTCCTTTTCTCACAACTCTCTGAATTTCCCGTCCCTTTTTTTTTTTTTGTTCTCACTCTACCTCTCCTTCCTCTCTCATTTTTTTTCTCTCCCTCCCGAACTTCTTCTTATGTTGTCTCTTCATCACGGCAGCTCCTCTCACCCTGGGCTTGTACTCAACAAATCCATCACACAACACCTCGTCTTTCAGCTCACCCCTCTCCACCTCCTCCTCTTCCTGTTATCTGAAAAGCGGAGGGGTGTAATCATGTTTGTTTCCCACATTCCCGTCATCCCTCCCCAGAGACACCATTGGGCGATAATGTCCTACTGTAAATAAAGCAGCCGGGCTCGGGGTTTTGCTGCTGTCACTCACTGTGCGGCAGATTTGCCTGCATTCAGGAACAGCTTATGCATTCATGTCTGTGGCTTATGTGCTATTTAGTTAGTAGAGCGTGGCCAAATTAAAGATGGCTGTGAAATGTGCGATGCAGGTGGGATTGTTCTGAGAGGCTCCAACCATCATCCTTTGATGGGTCTCTGTTTCACAGCCACATTTGGAGCGATAACGTCAGTGCTATTGCTCGGAACCATTACCTTCCTTTCTCTCTGTTGACTGATATTTATTCTCCTATATGAAGCGCCTGGATGTGTGAAAAGGATGTGTGGGAAGGGAGAGGGGTTGATAATGTGCAAGCCTTCTGAGTATATCAAAGAGAAAGGCTGAACCCCATGCCTATCCGTGTCTACATCTGTACCTCTCACTGTTAATCCTGGGTCTATTGCTCTGCGTCGCCCTACCGGCCCACTACCTTTCTTTCTCCCTGGCTTGTTTCCTCTTTTTGCTGTCTCTCCCTCTCTGGTTCCTTCTCTTCCTGTCTGCTTAGATGCCTCAAGCTGATTGACAGCACATAAAATGAAATAAGGCCGGTGCTGCTGTGTCAGACAGGAGCTAGTTTTCTCCCTCATTCGCGCTTTCACTCCTTTTCACCCTCCCGCACACCTCATCTCTTTTTCTTTCTCCTCTCTCCACATGCCATACGTTTCCTGTGTTGGTATTTGTCTCTATTATCACTGGCTCGATCATTACCTTTTCTTCAAGTTCTCACTACTATGAAATGGAGAACTGTAGTGCAATGTTAACTCTGAATGCTACTACCAGACAAAGGTCTCATATATAGGTATCTGGTCCTATCACTCACCGTGCAACAGTCCCACGCAATCATTACGGGATGTTACGGCAAATTATTTTGCCAGCCGCCTCGCTTGGGATGAGGTTCCCGTAATTTGAATGAGACAGACCTTGAAATTGACAGTGCTATCTGTTCCATGATGGAGGCTTTGTCCCCTGTTGATGTAAATTTATGCTACTCAGAAGCTGTTCAGCACCCCTCTTCACCCAATAAAAAGGCCGAGAAGTTTAACATCCATCTCTCTATGGCGCTGCTCCTCAAAGTACTTTCAAAGTGCAACACTTGCTGCCAGAGTTGAATAGAGCCCTGAATTGTCAGGAAAAATAGAGAGATGGCTTTTAGGTCTATAATTAAGTTGTGTTATAAATGTCACCCATCCAGCGGGATGGAATTCATGCATACATATTATTACCCCGGGAATTCAAAAGGGAGTGCAGATCCTCTCGCTTGAAAGCAATACAATCTCCTTTTTTCCTTTTTCCCCAACTCATTCTGAGCCATCAAATTCAAAAACTCAAATGTGCACTATAATTTATAAGGCTGTAGCACTTCCAATTCTTTTGAGATGTTGTGCTCTGTGTCCTTTTTTTCTAGGTCAGGAAAAGCGAGGCTACAGCATTGGTTTTCTGGTGGAGAAATTTGAGGACATTGTATGTCTGACATGACTTTGCCATTGATGGTGTATGCCAAGCCCTGCAGTTTTTGAGCATCTTTCTGGTTGGGCTGAGCTGCTGGGGTCACTGGGATTCTGGCACAATATCTGATAGCCTTGTTAGAGAAGCAACAGCAAGTTATCTTGCCATACAAAACAATAAAAGGCTTTTGCGAGAACAAACTGCCCCTTATTATTTCAACTACAAAGGTTAAATGTGTTTGTTCCTTCAAAGACAGACTTGCAGTCAAATGGCACACAGTAGGCTGACGCATTTCAGTTGGACAAATGAAGACCTTTCCTGCCTCTACCCGGAGGGGCGTTCAAGTGAAGTAAAAGGGTGCTAGAGTGCTGTGACAGAATCAAAGGCTTCTTTGACTTATCTGTTTGCCTCTGTAGATCTGTGCAGCTTTGAGGACATTTGACAGTACAGGAAACACATGGCCTTTACTCCTCACCACATTTCAGCACACAACAGTTTTTACCATTTAATGCGTGGCTGCAGGAATGTGGACAGAAAGCTGCAGGTAAAAGTGGAAATTGCATTGATTGTGCACATGCTGCATGTCCCTCAGTTCAGTCTTCTTTTCTTTTATTTATTTTGTCAGGAAATTATTAATTTGTTTGTCTGGGAAGCAAAGCTGACTCCTGAGATATAAAAGTGAATGGGTCAGACACACATCCCCTGAGCCTACCTATCAGTGTTTGTAATTTAAATGAATCATCACAACTCCTTTATGCATGTAGAGTGGATAAATGTATATGAACATATGTAACCGTTTTAAATAGGTATCCAGCAGTTCTCAAGAAACCAGGGGGTTTGAAGTGAGGAAAAGCCTGTCTGGTTCTAAGACACTGGTGCTGCTCGATTAATGAAAAGGGGGCAGAATTAATCCACGAGTTTGTTAATTAGGTATCTCTTGACTTAACACATGAGCTACCTGAAGGCAAGGATAAGAATAGGACATAACAGAATACCTTGTGCAGTCTATAACGACCATAAAGCTTAGAGAAATAGCTCCTGTTTAATTTAATGGCTTTTGGAAAATTACCAGGTTTCAGTTCCACCGTATTTCACTTCTCTTTATGTTGTAGTGGTTTAGTGCCTGTCCTTACCTACACACTGATACACTATTTAATCATGTGGTTAGGATATGTAACCTTCAAAAAACATACTGTGCATTATTATTACTATCTACTTGAATCATTTTTTAACATCATTTGAAATGTTAATGAAATGAGGCTCCAGAACACTGCTGCCAACACCCGCTCCCTTGTCTTCCGGCCAACTTTTTTATGTTGACTTTTCCTTTTGTGCATTAACTACACAACAGATTTAAGATGATTTCAATTCCCCTTGAGCAAAGCCCCCCCCCCTCCCCCCCTCCCCCCATATCTGAAATTATATGCGAGCAAAGATTCGGTTAGATAGGCAGATTATAATACTATGCCTTTGTCATCATAATCTCTGTTATGAGTGACTGCACACAAATCACAATGTGTAAATATTAAACAGATTAATAATCACAAACAAGTCAGGGTAGTAAATGCCTTGGCGCCATGCTCCAAAGTGGAGGGGGTGGAATTAGAAATGGGCGAGGGACAGGATGTTCCATGCAGCTAATGCCTTCACTACAATTAGACTGATTTATTCAGAGTTATGCGCTGAACACACAAATGGCAGAATATATTTACAAACCCGATAACATGAAAACAATGGTAATGAATGGTGTTTTTCTGCCATATTCAAGGCCATCTCCCTGATGTTGTGCCCCTCCCTTCTATTTCTCTCGTTTTCTGTGTACACAGGCTGCGCCTTCGTCAAGTTCTCCAGCCACGCAGAAGCGCAGGCCGCCATCAACAGCTTGCATGGTGGACAGACTATGCCTGTAAGTAACACACTTTACACTCATCACTTTATAAATTGTTTGAGGTAGACCATGGGATAAAGTTTGCACAACGATTGGTGGACTATTTGATTCTGTTTTCTGCCAAGACACAGACGTTCCTTTAAAGTTTTCTATCCCACATGCATACGGCCACTGGAGGGTGGATGCCTCTTTTTAAAATTCAATACTGAATGTCTATGCCTTTTTTATGTGTTTGGAAAAATCTCTACATTTAAGACAAAGACATGCACACAAAATGCACCAGAATTATAATCAACAGTCCACAGTCTCACATACATATACACATTCTCGCTATGCGTTATCACACACAAAAGATTCCCGCAGTCAGCATCCGCCACCTTACAGCACACAGCTGCATACTCTGTATCTGTCTTTTCACTCAATATCCATTTCCTTCTCCTGCTATTCACACTACCTTTCCAGCAGGCAGATAGAGAGTGTTTACATTCACGGTCTTATAAAGATATGATTACTGCGCTCTGCACATGAATCCTTGACTGTGTCCTCTGGAGACATTATACTGTATATATAAATGTGATGTAATTTACGTATAAAGTTGAAACTGAAGTCGTGGAATAATATAATTGAAAGAAATTGCATGTACAGTATACAATGATGCTGAAGTTTTGGGTTTGTTCTTTGCTTTACTTTCCATTGTTAGTTGCTACACATTGATTAAACTGCACAGAACGCTTTCTAATAGAAATAATTGGAACAGCAAGCCAATAATTACTATTTCATTGCAATTAGCCATTCTTAAAATGTAAGGACGGGGTTATGGCTGCATTCCACATTGAATTTCCAATTGCTTATTGTAGTGATGGTTAAGGGGGTGGGGGGGGTACTCTAAAGAAAACTGACAGAGAGCTTTAAGCTAATCAGGTCTTATAGCTAATGTGTTAGCGAGCAATTGCCCTACTTACATGTCCAAAAGAAACAGAGGATCCAATTGCAGAACTTTTCTGGCCACATGTTGAGAGAAATTCAATATTCAATATTCCTGAACTGCTCCACCAACTTCTGAAAAATAAAAGTAAAACAAGACATATACATGAAAGCATCAGAATAGGAGTAGCTTTAAGGAACCGTGTATAATAATTTAATGAGTGTAAGTTTTCAGGCACATTGTTAAATAAAATAGCTCTCAACTGATTTTAAGTAGACCGTGAATATGACAAGTTATAAGACCTGTGGGACTAAATGCCTCTGATATACACAAACATTCACTTCTGGAAATGACAATCAGTGTAAAAGTTAAAGAAGACACACTAAAGCATGGATAACTATTTTATGATTACTTATGGATTAAAATATTTCTCTTTGCATGGGGAAATAGTCCTCTGTCAAAAGTTAATAGTTTGAAGAGCTCTCTTAACCTGTTCCCAAAAACTTTAAATTAGTGTGAAATGAGTGGCTTTACATTGGGAGACAGTGTGTCATCTTCATGGTGGAGCAATTTAATTGAGGTAGTAGGCCAAAAAAAGATCACTTCAGAATTGGTGCAATTAACTTTTGACACTGTGTGTGCTGTCCAGGCAATTTATGGGAATGGCTAGACAGGTAGTACACCTACGACTGTGTGTCATCAGCATAACAGTGAAACTTTTTGGTTTGCTTTTGATAAGTCCAAGAATTATGCATGAATTCTGTAAATGAGGATAAATTGAGGATAAATATCAAGGGTGGATATTGTCAATGTATTTTTAAGGAAGGAGTACAACTGGGTAAAAGCTTTCTCTGAAACCAGCTGCATGTTAAAAAATAAAGAGAGCTATAGATAATAGATAACATACATGCTGCTGAATATTTTGTAATATAGACAGGGGCAGGTAAAGGGCCACTGCCTCCTCCAGCAACATGGGAGAAAATACTCTCAGCCAAATCAATAACAGTGACAGTTTGGCCCCTGTCAGGAGTTTTTGTTAAAGAATATTAAACACTTAAAACACTTGAAAACACTTATCAAGCGATGCTTCATTACAGTGACTAGAAAGGAGGTTAACAAGTAAGTCAATAATATTGAAAAGCACCCTAGAGTTAGGATGGATCTTCAAAATGAGGTCAGATTAATAAGCCGCTTTTGCTTCCTTAACTGCTTCCTGATATTTCAGCATTAAGTCCTTCATAATATTGTGGGACACTTACAGTTTATCACCCTCACATTAATGTTTTAGCTTTTCTACATTTATTCTTCATAGCCTGGGTATCATCTACCCAAGACAGTGGTATTTATCATGATATGTTATGGAATAATGTTAAACTGTAAATACTAGTTATATAGCTGCTCAGCACAAATATAAATGTGATTGCATAGGAATCACTTTATTCATTTTACAGACAGAGAACACAAATACAGGTGTTTGTTCTCGTGGCTCTGGTGACAACACATATTGACAAAGAATCACACAGCATGTTGACATATAATGAGCGGACCCTCACATGCAATGCATCTGTGCAGTATTGCACGACAAGGAACTGTGCAGAGTAGATCATGGTGTTTCATATACAGTAGTTATGAGATGCATGAAATAGCATTCATTGGTGTTGATTTGTTTAGTTGAAGAATGAGGCCACCAAACCTGCAACTCTTGTCAAGCTGCAGTTAATTACAAATTGGATATTCTTCTGTCGGGCTCGAACAAGGCCACCAAGAAGCCTTAAGTAAAATAAATGATTAGTTACAAAGTATCTCCCTGCCAGTGCTGGGTGTATGTCGAGTACCGCACAGCTGGACACACACATGAGCACACACTCTTTCTGGCAGACATCCGCACCTTCACACACTTCACTGATGTTCCGCAATAAATATTTACGGATGCTTCCTGGCAGACAGATAGTGTCCTGGAAGCCAGATGTAATTTACACATCTTTTTGATGCCGCCTCATTTTGCATTACATTGAAGTAGCGAGGAAGGGAAATAAGTGGTAGAGTCGGTTTAACTGTGTGTGTGGTTGTTGTGCTCAGTAAAGACCAAACTTTTTGGCGTGCAAACCACAAGGGTCAACATTTAATACGCAGTGGGCCACGAGCCAAAGAATAATCATGTTGCACACTGATCGTGCACAAATAGCCTCTTACTGAAATTTGATTATAATCAAGATATTTACCTTGTACTCATAATATCTTGTTGACTCAATCAACAGAGTATGTTTGCATTCAGAGGATTTACATAATTGGACTCCTCTGGGGCTATTTTTTTGCTTTCTTGTACAGATCTAAATTTGGCTCACGCGGACTACTTTTGCAGACTTTGTGCATGTTTGTGTTGCTGTAGCCCAGGCACAGTCGCATTAGTTTGGGCCACTGAGCCACCTGAGGTCTGCTGCAGATGAACTGTCCAAGGCAGCATATGGAGCCTCACACAGACCTGGGGCGGATCAAGAGCCATCCAAAAGTTCATTAATAATCTATATTATCCATATCTCTCTCCCTCTATCCCTGCACCTGTTATCCTCCTCTTCCCAAATCCAACTTCCTCTCAGATTAATAGGCAAGGTGGCCATTAGTATCCAACTAAGGCTTTGGTACCGATGGGGGATGCAGTTAATTTGGATAATATCACTGCCACATGTCGTCAACAACAGACTAACAGGAGGCAGGATTCAGAGAGTGAGCTGCTCTGCTCACTGCCTGCTGCCAGCTGTGAGGTCTGGATGAACCTTGAACAAAGAGTTGTCTCTCACTCCCTCTCCGTCTCTCTCTCCCTCTTAATGTTCTCTCTCCAGCATCTGTGTTACCTGGCACACGCACACATGCCATAAATAATACCTGCACCAAAATACGCTGGCCCAAAATGAAAGGCTTTAATGAAGCTTAAGGGCAAGGGATGCCACCGAAGGGCATGCGCTGATAGATCGGGTCATAGCTTTAATTGATGTTTATTGCAGATTGCAGGTGCTTCCAAAATTAACTTAAAAGGTGATTGGGCACAGAACAAGCGCTCACTGGTTCATCTGTTGAATTACAGTAAGGCTGCAGAGGCACAGGTGGCAAAACTTCAAATGGCAGAGCCGGGGCAGGCAGACAGCACACAGCAAATTGCAGACATTGTCATGTTCGGTGTCACAGCGTGGCTGACAGGGCCTGTGGAGCTCGCGGGTGTTGGCAGCAACAAGAGCGTGCGTGTGTGTGTGTGATACTATAGCTCCGGATTAATGAGAGATAAGACCAAGCCAGAGAGCATTGTCACTGTAACACACAATTCATCAAATGCCACATGAAACTATTGTAGAATCTCAGCAGGCTTGTAGCTGAGATAGTACATGGAGCTTTGTGTTTATGCGCTCCTCGCAGATTGTGGTGGAAACTGCTATTTACAAAATGCAGTATACACACAAAGTGAAAACTACCATTATGAATGACAGTATTGTTCTTCCGTGTGTTTCGGCTTGACGCAGTGTGCTCGGCAGCAGCAGCAGCAGTATGTGGTGGACAGCAAGACCAGAGCAAGACAGCATCATCCGGTGCTAATGAGAGACAGTCCTCCCATGAGGCTAGCAGAGATGTAGCAAGGTTCAGAGAGTTGAATACGAAGCCCACAGGGGGTTCATCCAATTACCAAACAAACTTGTTATGGTGTATTCAATTAATTTCTTACAGATTCTCGATTAACACGTTTAGAGTCGTTAGGTCTGTTGAAACCTGAGACAGTTTTGCAGAAGAAGGTCTGGATACCAAACTTTGATACCTTTATGGCACAGAACAAATTGCTTCGAATGCCTTGTCATTCAGTGGCAAATTTCAACACCAATGGAGTGAATCTCATCAGTGTCAGTGAGCCAATAAGTATGCAGCATGTTTGTACCCAGATCTAATAATGCTGCTGATTGGCTGTCTGAAGTTTCATGCAGGAAAGTTGGGGCTCAGGTGTGCTTTTGTAATTTAAGAGACTTGACTTGCATCGGTGTAAACAAGCTGAAAAATAAAAAATACTGTAATGTTGTCATCTATTTTTGTTAGAATTGATTTTATAAAATGAGTATAAATCATTCAGGAACCGGTATCAAAGTCGAGGTACCTGTGATGGTACTGAAACATTTTGAACACCCAGCTCTATTTAAAAGTAGCTGTTACATGTTTATTGAATTGGGGAGAAAGACAGTTCTTAGAACATTTGTTGTTAATCATTAGTATTCTTCAGAAATGACAGTTTTCCTTCAATGAGTGTGTTGTTGTATTATATTGCTGTAAGCCTCTGTGGAGGATGGGAGATGAGTGTCTGTTTACCTGTTAGTACACACTTAACACCAGTGTCTTTGTATCACAGTAATGCAGAGATAAAAGCATAATGCCATTTCACTGGTGGAGTTGAGTTCTAATCCCTCAATTACCGTTGTGTATTTTCCCATCCACACATTTTGCGGCCTATACAAAATCCAATATGGGAGATTTTCACAAGTCAAGTGTGTTGTTCAAGAAATTAGATTAGTTTTTGAACCCGTGGCAAATTCCTTAGTTGTACCTGTCAAAAGTGAAGGCTCCCTGTTGGCCCTTATCAAATTCAGCAAATTCATTTTCTCTCCAGGTATAGGAGTCATGCCGGTGGAGGTTATTATTCTGTTTGTTTGTCAGCTTGTGATTTTCTGCTACCAGTGAGGAGTGGCTGCTTTGCATCCACTGTTGTCTGCTACCACCTGTTCCTTCATTACCTGGCCACATATTACTCTTTCTTTATGTGGATAGAAACTCTTGATCCGCGCAGGGATCACACTCGGAAATCTGCTTTTTCTGATTAGGTCTGGGATCTAGTCAGAATACGTCTGCTCGAGATGTGAAGATATGAAATTCACCTTTTCAGGGCTGCGGATGAGAGAAAATTCTATTTTTTATTTTAGAGGGGATATAGGCTCTGACGTGAGTGGCACAGCTGACATCACCTGCAGAGGCTGTTGTAGAGCTTTAATGCTGCTGCCAAGTCTGCTCGGTGTAGACATTGCAGACTGGGTCTCCTCCCGTGCTGTCGTCGACAGCAGAGCACTCTGCTGGGAGAAGCCAGACTAGGCCAGGCTCGCCTCATCTTGAGTCACGGTGCAGTGAGTACAGGCAGCCTCGGGCTTTCACAGTCCCGATGTTCACAATGCATTCTTCATGAGGTTTTAAATGAATGTAAGAGCACACACAAATACACAAAGCAGAAAATGAATGTGATCTAAATGCCAGGCCCCCATGCTGTGGGCAGGCTTAAAGCCACAACGCTGGAGGACGATGTTTGCTCAGTGCCAGCCTCATTAAATCCAGCAGCCCAGTCCCTTCCACTGGCCCACAAAGTTGAGAAAGAACTGAAAAAGGTCAGGAGGTGGGATGAAATGAAATTAGAAAGGGAAAAACTGTGCCGTTAACGCCGCCACGTCGGTGTATTGATTTAGCTAATTGAAATGGCATCAAGGGAGAAACACCAGATGGGTCTCCTCTGGCCTGAGGTGGGGTGCTGGCTGGCTCTGATAGGATCCCATCTGAGACGCACTTAACTGTCCCTGGGGTCCATGCTGATGCCTTCCTTCATTCTCCAGCCTCTTTCTCACAGTTATCTACGGCCAACACATTCTCTTGCTTGTGTTAATAGCATGTTTGTAAGACACATGTGTTAGTCGAATAGCTTACTTGCAAAGCCTCTGAGCAAGAACTGTTTTTTTTTGCATTTAGGACATTAATATTTGTCCTTTTTTATAAAGAAAATAAAGGATAAGAACAAAAACAGGAGCTGAGGGAAGGATAAGACTGATGTTAGATATATGAGTAGATATTATGTAAGGTTTGCTGCAGCGGCTATGACTAACCAAACCACAAAGCACGAGACCACCCTGGCAAACCGCCCTCTCAATGGCACTATCGCTTAGCTGTTCCTGTTTAAAATTTCATGAAGCGCTTATGAAAATAGGACACACTTTTTGCATGAATTACTATGAAATAGCATGAAGTAAGGCTGCACAACAGTAAGACTGAGACTGTGTTTGTTCAGTGGCTGAATACACATCTCTTACTGTGCGGCTTCACAGGGCACACGTTTGTTTGTTTCTGTGATCTTCTGTTTGGATAACTCTGCTTTAGTAATGTGCTTCCTGTAAGTAGCACTCAAGCTTAAACTTGGACCTTGGTCTAGCTTTGCCAATTTCAATTTCTTACGCAGAGTCGCATAAACTTGTGCACAAAAAGAAAAAAAAACAGGTGTCACTGTGTCCCCTGCACTCACATTTCCAATTTCAACACCCAAAGAAAAATATGGAAATCTAAATCAAAGCCTGAATTTGTACTGACCCTGTCAGGATGAGACATTTTGTGAAAGATGAATCCAAGTTGTGATTATGGAGTCCTTTTCTCCCCATGTCTTTGCTTTTATGATCTTACTAATCATATCCTGACTGCCCCCTGGCTGCCTGTGTCCTTCTGTCCTGGTGGTGCTCCGTGCTCTTTCCCAGCATGCATTTCCTGTAATTAAATAGGAGCCTGGTCCTCTTGACAGTGTCTGTGGCTGCTTTCTCTGCCTGGCAGCCTCCTCATCCTCTCTCTCTGTCTCTCACTCACTCACACACGGACACTGTCCCCGCCTCTCTCCTTGCTTGGATGTCACATGAGGAACTGACTCTGGTCTCTGTCTCTCAAATGATTTAATTGGATGCAAACTCAGGAGCACGGACATCAATACGGAACTATATCTGCCATAAGGCAGAGCCATTAGTCAATACTTCGCCCTCCACATGCCGAAGGCTTTTGTCAGACCTAATTACCCAGTACTGTATTCAGTGGAGCTTCACCACTGGGGGACTGAGACTCCTGTGGGATCTGGTTAGGATCACAGTTCACTCCCAGTGTCTGCACTGGAGTTGGAAAGTTCACAAAAGCAAATATCGCTCACTATTCTCTTCCATTTAACGCTGACAGCTAAATGACTGCAGTCATGAGAGGTGCATGTTCACTTCCACTGGCTGTCTTGGCTTAAAAATATTAACGGGGATGCACCGACCCGGTCCGGTATCGGGCCGATACTGACTCGAATATATCGGTGACAATGAGGCAGATCTATTCAATTCAATTCTATGTTTATATACTATATTCATTATATACTGTAACTGTAATTCCTGTTTGAGTTTTGACATGTTGCTGCATTTAAAAAGTTAAGAAGTAAATGTTTAAAGGGATAGTTCAGAGATTTCTGTGAGGTATTACGTGTGTTAGGTTCATGAGAGTCCAGTCTGCACGTCCCCGTTATGAAGAACCAGATCAAAGTCAATAGATTATTGCTAATCACAGGGACGTCAGAAAAAACACATTTTAGCCACCTAAAATATTTGATCAATCTTGCGTTATATTCCTCCGCTTATCAGCTGTTTTGGTCAGGAATTTCTGTTACGACAGCTTCACTTTTCTAAATATTTCCAAGATGGTGTGTTTGTTTTTCAGGGCTGTTCAAACAAAAATGTGTGTTTTGTCACCAGCTGTGGCTAGTTTCAACGAATACTCTGCGTCAGATTTTATCAAAACACGGCCAACATAAACACTAAATACCTGCAAACAAATGAAACAACTTACAAAACAACCAGTAGCCTAAATAAAAGCTTACTTACAGCATGCCTGTGCTCTTTCTTGGCATCCAGTATACAAAAAGTTTCACCTCTCTTTTGCTTGTTCAGCCTCTGCAAAGTTATTGTGCACTAAAGTTCATAATATCCTCTTGTATCAGCATTTCATCCTCGCTATCCTTGAAAAAGTCCGATCAGTGCACTCCTTGTCTTGAAGGCTTAAATGTTGTGTACACTGGACATCAGCAGACAGAAATAAATGACAGGCTCACCACTGTTTGTCCTTTGTGGTGATGTAGAGAGCTCACACTCACATTTTTAATAAAAGAAGGTTGATACACAGATACAGATCAGCTATACATATTTTTATTACAGAGCAAACATTTTGTTAATTTCCCAAGGGAAACACACGTTGTGAGAAAGCCATTTTCTACCACAAAATAAAAAATGCAAACGTAATGCATGCATTCAGCAACCTCTAAATGGCCTATATTTAGATTATGGTCATAATGATAGTGTTGAATGTGTTCACATATCTGCACATATCTGAAAAATGCATCACATATTAACTAAAGCCATAGATTTGTCAGGCATAATGTCAGTCAGTGACATCAGTATTGATGAGATCATTTTGGCCAAAGCTTTAAAAAATAAAAATAAATAAAAACTTTGGCCAAAGCTTGCCTTTAGCTTTAGGAAATGCATGCACTCTCCAAACAACTGTAGTTACAGAAAGTGTGTTATTGTGTTATTCAGTCTACGGATGTTCACACACAGTTTTGTCTAACAAACACACACTCATGAGCTGGTGGGCAGCTGCAGTGGCAGCTGCACGCTGCCGACTGACAGCAGTTGCAAACGTTGGTGTTATCAGTTGTCCTACTTTGTTGAAACTTTGACAGTGTAATCGACTTACGTCTACATCCAGATTGTTTCAGGTGTATTTGTTTTTGTTATGCATCCATTGAAAAGCATGAAACACAGCAGAATGTTGCTGTGAAACCCTGATACATTATGAAATGCTTCTGAAGTTCAGCTGGAGGTTCAGCACATTTCACTAACCTTATAAATACACGTGCCCCTCTAGGGTGCCTCGTCCAGTCTGGTGGTCAAATTCGCAGACACTGATAAGGAGAGGACCCTGCGCAGGATGCACCAGATGGCGGGCCAGCTCGGTATCTTCAGTCCCATGACCATCCAGTTTGGGGCCTATGGCGCCTACTCTCATGCTGTAAGTCTCAGCCCGGCGGGGGAGGAGACGGTGAGCTTTAAAAAAGAAAATGAAAACTGTTGTGATTTTTTATATTTGAGGTTTGAATTCATCATTTCTCCCACTAGGCATGTGACACTCCCCGCGATCAACTCCTTCAGTGATTCACACTGTTAAATGGCTGTTTGAGTTCACATGTACAGAGGCTTTACAGAAAATGCTGCACTGCTTTTTTTTTTGGTATTGTGTCTTTTTATCCCTTAATTTGTCCAGGGAAGCTGCTTATCATGTATGCTCAGCACTACTCTGTTCTACTTTCATACAGTTGTGAGCATCCATTTCATATTCACTTTCCATTCCCACATTTCCTCACTTGGTCTCTGAATTTAAACTGCCTACCCAAGCTTGCCTCTTTAACATTTCATCTACTTACACTGTACGCCTTAACACTCAAACAGAGGTGCACTTCATTACCAAGAACCCAAACCCGCTCACCCCATTTCCCCGCCAAACCACCCCACCCCCCATTTCATATTCACACATGAAAGTCACAGCCTGAGTTAGGAGTCTGTGAGATTTTGCACTCACACAGTTGCTAACAACTCACCCTGACAGGTGAGAATCGCCCACTCACGCACAATCTCTCCACTAACTCTGTCACCGCGGCAGAGTTTTAAATATACAGTGCATATAGATATACATAGTCTCCAGCTTGCTAAACTCATCTCACCACGCAGCCTTTATCTCGTGGCAGTATAATGAGCACAAGGCCAGAGTGGTGCTACACGAGCTGGGAAGCAACGCTGCAGGGCAACACAGACCACTCTGCTCCAGAACAAGGCACGGGCCAAGCAAACAGAGATGTGAGAGTAAACATGCTCGGGTCCTGCGGCTATTTCACCCTCCTTTCCTTTTCTGTCCTTCCCTCCATCCCTCCCGCCATTCGCCTCTCTCCCCACTGCTCTTTAATCCTACAGCAGATGATGCAACAGCAAGCAGCCCTGATGGCAGCAACACAAGGGTCCTACCTGAACCCCATGGCAGCCATCGCTGCCGCGCAAATGCAGCAAATGGCAGCTTTCAATGTCAACGGCCTGGTGGCTACTCCCATGACACCGTCCTCAGGTATACACTAATAGAGCAAGAGCAGAGGCACGTGCAAACACACACACACACATGCAGGGCTTCTCTGCCCATTTCTCACTGCTGCCTTGGAACATTTTCATCATTAGCAAGAATTATAGAAGCAGTAGTAATGTATTCATTCAAGGCCTTTCTGCCTTTGCCCTTGTTACATTTTTTAAGATGTGGGCTCCACTTCCTGGGCCGAAGCAGACACTGCCAGTGTTGAATTAAAGGAAGCAGAGCCTTGTATTGAGGGGGGCACGATGGGAGAAGATGTACAGCATTCCTTGACACTCATTGGCAGCCACATTATAGTCTCCCTCCTTCTCTCTCTCATTATCTCTCGCTCTCTCTCTGTCTGTCTGTCGCTCTCTCCCTCTGTGTCTCTGTGACAGTGTGTGTTTTCTGGGAACACAGCCAATCCGATGACTTTGGATGCAGAGTCCTTGGCTTATACAATATAAGAGCAAAGATTTGTGTGAGATAATCCTGGACCCCAGTCTGAACTATCTTTTTGGCCCTTGTCATGAGGAGCTTTGATGGCTCGACACTAAGTAGGCAGGCCGCCTGAAGGCAGGGTCATTGCAAACGTATTAAATAAAGTGGCTTGACGCTGTACCTGGCATTTGTAATCCACAAGGCCTACACATACCAGGTAATGCCTATCAAACATAATCCTACATGACTTAAATGCCCTTCACCTGGATTAGAAAAATAATAAAAATCCATTGGCACAAAAGGGCACTGACAAGGTGACAGACTTGGAATATCACCACAAGGTGGTTAGAAGAAGATAGGACTCTACATCCAGTATATTGTATTATATTGTATATATATTGTATGTACCTTGAAAAGGGCAGTTATGTACAGTGACAGAAATATAGCCTACCTATAACCCTCTGAACCCCACAACCTGCCGGCACGTTTGAAAGTCATGTTTTCTTTAAAACCATAGAAACAGTAAAAACAGACATTATCGTCACATTTTCAAATTTCCGATAGTCCTTGAACAGATCATGTGTGATGCTTCCATCAGGAAACGCAACCAAATCTAAGCTTAAAATAGTAATATTTCATCAAAATCACGTTATGCTACGTGTCTCATTTATTTATTTTTTCCCCCCCAAAAAATAAAGCATTTGCACAAACCACATCCTGTAAAAAACATTAAATCCATGAATGACTCGGCTGAGACTGACAGTTACATGACAGAAAATCAGCGAAACTTTGACTGAACTGCTCGTGTTTACACAGAGCAGAGGGGAGACAGGATGTAAGTGGCGGTTGTACACATGTAAATAGTCCAGTACATGAAGCAAAGCATGAGCCCCCGTTTTTTCCATCATTGGTAACACTTGTAGATTCCATTTTATTCAAAACTGTGTAAAATCAATTATTTTTTAATTATGTTTTAATATGATTTATGGCATTAACAACTGTTATACTGCACTATACACACACACACACACACACACACACACACACATATATATATATATATATATCCAGTCCACAGTGAGTAAAACAGCAGCAAAAAACACTGTGAAACTGCTTAGGGTTCAGAGGGTTACAGGCTATAATAATGAGAAAATATTCAGAAATCAGAGTAAATTTTCCTTTATTACATTCTATGACAGTGGTGGATGAGTGCTTGTTCCCCTGCGTCACCCTCACACCTCAATCACTGCTACCTCGACTGATTTCAGTAACTGTTCAGGCTGAATTACCACCAATTTTTTACCAAACTACACTGAACCTTCATGGTGGGTCAAAAGGTACACATTTGTGCTCATGAGGGCCCATTATGTGGCTGTTATACACAGCAGTACATTTGTGAGAAAATGTACATTTCAGTACAAAAATATACTTCTCTTAGCTCTTGTAGCACGTGAAGCGTGCACCCTGCAGTTTTCTGTAATGACTCTGAATCTGTTCGCAGGCACCAGCACACCCCCGGGCATCTCTGCCACAGCCGTGCCCAGCATAGCCACCCCAATCGGGGTCAACGGATTCAGTGCCCTCCCGCCTCAAAGCAACGGGCAGTCCGCCTCTGAGCCCATCTACACCAACGGTATTCACCCGTACCCAGGTGAGCCAATCAAGGTCTACATAAAAGAAACATGAGATAAGTTTGTAACATGTCGAGTCATGAGACTGTTGCTCTGACCCTGACACGTACGATTAGCTGCTTGTACTGATGGTGATATGTGAGTTATTCTAGCGTTGCACTTGATAAGAGAATAACAGAATAAGAGCATCACCTAATTGCCACGATGCAAGTTCAACATGTCAGCGGTGACAAATTAAATTATATCGCATGGTACTGTTTAAAAGTTGACAAGAGTCCTTTTTTACTTCACACTCTCTTCACATCTTTGTCTGATTTGAAGCGTTGAAGGCTGGAGGGTCAATCGACAGTGTCTCTGGCAGATTTCTGAGCAGCCAGCCCCAGTATCATGATGAATCCATCAGTTCATCCATCAGTCCATTATGGTTAATTTGATGTGTCTCAGCCCGTCCTCGGCTTCTTAATGTTGTCTGGGACTGATTCCTGAAGAATTGACAGACGCACACTCCCCGTTTCTGCATTATGCAAAGGCAGCTGCAATTGTAATGAACTACAAAGTGGTTTGTTTGGCATGTTGTTAATATTTGATGCAAACATCTGGGGCGAACAGGCATTTTGAAGAACTGAGATATGACAACCCAAATTTCTCCCACTCCCTGTGTGATCGGACCCCCTGATGGTTCTCTACAGCTAAGCCAATTTCTGTCTCGCTCTTTAACATTCTCTCTCTATCTTTCTTTGTCTCCGTGTCTGACTTGGTCATTCTTTGTAGAGCTGCACGATATGAGGAAAATATGTGATAATGTTGTTGAATATTGCGATAACGATATTACTTTGATAAATAAACAGTCATATCAGTTCTGCCTTTCTGACATTTTATTGAACAAATTGAACAACTGAACACAAAAGGCACCATTTAAAAAAAAAAGAATGATAGTTACATTTTAAAGAGCAGTT
>JAOVVB010255299.1:0-19775 GCA_028570985.1 Heterobranchus longifilis
ACACACACACACACACACACACACACACACACACACACACACACACACACACACATATATATATATATATATATATAATATGGGCCTATATGATCACAGTAAATCAAACGTATGAGACACTAAGCCAAACTGCTATCTTTGCAAGTCAAAATAGATCTCATAACATAGCCTATGTGTGATAGTGTTTGATAAAATGCACCACTTTTTGTTTAACAGCTATAAGGCAAAAGCTGCAAAAGTATATTCACATGTAAATTCAAAACAATACAGATTGTCTTAGAATATATCATCTTTGTTGGGGGTAGTAAATAACCTTTTCGGGAGAGAAACATTGTAGGGCTAATTCTAGAAAGGTTTGTAATGAAACAGCGGCTTCATCTCTTTCAGGCTGATTTAATTTTTGCACAATTTTCCACAGAATGGGTGAGTCATAAGGGAAGTTTGGCAGGAAATGACAGCCTTGCAGTTATATCTTGTTCATTTCCTTTTGAGAGAGTACGGTTGTTGAGTTCACAAGAGAGAGAGAGAGAGAGACACCTAAGTAAGTAAGAGTAAGCTTTTAAAATGTAAACATTTAAGTGAAATTATATTCAAGGAATATCCGCTGAATCTGTTGCCCCCGCGACCCGACCCCGGATAAGCGGTAGAAGATGGATGGACATTTAAGTGAAATTATATTCAAGGAATAGAGTAGATGACAAGGTGTTTATTTTTAGAAGCCTTACAAAGCCAGTTACACATTGACAGACTTTTTCTGTCAATGTGTATGGAGGATCATCGACTGTTGGGGACAAGAAGAAAGCTGTGCAGAGAAAAGCAACCCATGGGCCTGAGTGGAGCCAAGTAAAATCTGCTCACTGTTTTGGATCATTTTACCAGAGTCATTTTCTGGCTGATGATTGTGGTCAGTTGTTGTCTGAAGAATTGTTGCCTTTTTGTGGTGAAAGATTTTGGTCTCTGTCATTTTTTTTTCTGATGGAAGATTTCTTGTTTGCAGAAAACATTTTATTTTTGGACTGAAGATTTTTTGTGGAGGGATTTGGTTTAGGCTATTGGAACTGGAAAGATATGTGAGACAGGGTGTGATGGTTTTTAATCAAATAGTGGGCAAAAGATATTATTGCTGTCAAACATAAGACAGTAGATCTGTGTGTGAGCTATTAATGCAGTGCTGCAGCAGGGGATTTATATTAAATGTTGTGTAACTTCTATTTCGGAAACAAGATTTACTTTACAGATTTAGAGAATTGTCATGAGTGCAGTCCACACTCCGGCCCAGCAGGCGGCGGTAACGCGCCTCAGTCATACTCAGAGCCAATGGCCATTATAAAGGGAGAGAAAAAACATTGCAGCAGTACATTCTTGAGCTGGGCGGGGAGGCAGGAGGAGATCACATTTTCTACACGTTTTAACAACTTAATAGAGACAGGACAGAGAGGGCAACAGCAACAACAAAGCTCGCAAAACGACATGCTAACAATTATCCATTCCATCCACGTGTGGTGAGTATTTGTGCGCGTTTCATAGAGAGAGAAAAAAAAAACATTTTCCCGGGGTTCTCTCCCTTTCAGTGCTCCTGCATGACGCACGTGTTTGAATTCTTGCCTGTTGCATTCATGCTGCATGTAGGCCTATGTGTTTTCACCATTGTTTTTTGTGATCACTTCTTTTTATTATTATTTTAAATGAACATTATAACAAAGCAACAGCAAAAAGTACACTCAGAGGGGAAAAAAAGGAAAACAATATACAAAATGCAGAACAAAAATATATAAGACAAAGTAGAGAAAAGGTAAGTGAATAAAATAAAATAAAACTAAAGCATCACTGCTTCCCCGGACACATCGACACACTTACACACACATGGAAATCAAACAAAAATATTTTTCAGGCATTCAGCAGCAGAGCGCCAGTTGTTTAAGTTAAGTTCAGTAGCCCCATTGATTCGAGCAGTTGTGTTTTTCACCATTGTTGTCTATCTTAATTTGCAGACGCCTGGCCTGACCTGCTGTGGAAAAATGGCCATCGTCCTGCGATTGCAAGGCCTTGATGTGAAGGCAGGCACTGAAGATATACGCACCTTCTTTAAACACCTTCATATACCCGATGGTGGAGTGTACATCGTGGGGGGAAGTCTCAGAGAGGCTTTTATTGCATTCACCAGTGAAAAAGATGCCCAGCTTGCCATGCGGCACACTGGAAAATCCCTCAAAGGGTCTGAGGTGACGCTACACATAAGCAACATGGCAGAGATGGAGCAAAAACTAAAATCATTGTTAAAGAGAAAGAAGCCCTCATTGTTAAAGAGGGAGACCCCTTCCCCCACACAGCCTGCTGTGAAGAAACCTCAGCCATCTCCAGATGCAAATGTGCTGCCTTTGAACGCATGTCCTCCTAATCGTGCTAATCTACAGTCCCCTACTGCAAGGCCTCTTGATCCCCGCACTGCAAATCTGCCACAGCCTCTTTATCCAGATATTTCAAATCTACAACCTTCAAATGCAGACTCACTTGATTCCAAAACTGCCTTTCTTCTTGGGATGTGCACTGTCCTTCAAGGTCTCCAGTCAGCCAGCCTTCAAAGAGAAAACAATGAGGCTGTGCCAAGAGTTGATTTACCCGAAATGGACACAGTTGTGTTTAATGAGGTGAGGACACCAACGCAAACTCTGGACTCATGGCCAGGCTACGCCAGGCTCTTTGGTCTGCCAGCCTCTACTACGAAAGAGACCATCTGCCAGTTTTTCAAAGGGTTGACGGTACAGGAAGCCATAGTGAATGTTGAGATGGGAGGACGTAGCCACGTCTGCCTTGTGAAGTTTGCAAGTATGCAGGATGCGTGCGATGCACTTCTATTCAACCAACAGTCGCTGGGCCCCATCTGTGTGGAGGTACGTGGAGCAACTGAGAAGATGTGGACCAGTGCGTTGCAAGAATGTGTTTCGAAACGAGATGTTGGGGAGACATTGGAACCCAAGCAGAACCCTCTTAAGGAAACTGCAAACCACAAACGAAAAAACACCTCTGCACTGCAGCTCAAGAGGCGACCCGTCAACCGGTTGTCATTTAAATCACCAAAAAAGCCAAGACTTGACCGTGACTCAACAACTGCCTTATCACTCAATACGGAGTACATCGTCATGGTCAGTAATCTCTCCAAAAACATGACCAAGACTGACATAAAAGAATTGTTTGGATGTCCACACATTGCACACAAAAGGGTACTACATCTGCTTGACAAGGAAGGTAACAGAACAGACAGAGCGTTTCTTATTTTTAACTGCACTGAGGATTATGACTATGCAATGACTCTCACCGGCTGCCACGTGGGCTCTGATACCATAGAGGTCTCGTCAATCTCCAGAAAGATGATGAATGACATAATGGTCGAAAACCATCCCAGGAGTCATGAGCGTTGTCCAAAGATGGACACAAGGAAGAAACCAAAGAGGAAATCAAATCCAGTTGAGAGACCAGAAGATACACCGTGCATGAACCCGGGCCCAGCAGCTCAGACTTGCCTGTTTGTCAGAAACCTGCCCGCAGATGTACGGGAAATTCACATAAAAAGACTTTTCTGCAAATACAAAGTGCAGACGGAAAATGTCATCTTACTGCATGACAGTGAGGGCATGGGTATTGGCGAGGCTGTGGTTCAGTTTAAATCCCAAAAGCTCGCTGCATTGGCTCAAAAGCTCCACGGTCAGGACTTCCTGGGGACAAAAGTGCTTCTCACTCTCATAAATTTGAAGCAGATGGAGGACATCTTGTCAAGAAATGTTTGAAGAAGTTGAACATTGATGCTCAAATGCAGACACTGTGGCCAAAAACTGATTCTGATTAATTTCCTATCAATTCTACTTGGATCAATTTACTTGTTTTGTGAGTTTTCTACTTATTGGATGTATTCTTCATGCTCAATCCCTGTTAAGCATTTATTCACATTCCATACACTTTAAAATAAATGATTTTATACTGTTTTATGGTCAATTTATTTAACTGTCCAGTGATGATTGTATATGGCTATACATGTGCAAAGTTGGAACAGAATCCACTTTCATGCTGCCGAAATCTCACCTGGGAACCAGCTGTTAACCTGCTGAGCCAGAAATCTCTGATAATAGATGGTGGTGGATAGTAACGAAGAACATACTGTACTGAAAGGCCCTACGGGGACTTTTTGACTGGTTATGAAAACAGTCTCAACTTACTACCTGACTCTATATGACCTACATAAGCGAACAAGCCCATCAGCAAGAACATTCTACAGTGCTCCATTTCTATATGGTTATTTCAATATACATGTTCCCGGGTCGGGAGCAGACGACAGCACGACGGCGGTACCTGTTTACATCATGGATGCAGTTACCCAGGCTCACGGATGTCGGCCTCATAGAAATATAAGCTACATCTTGTTGGCTTATTATGAAGACATACGACTACTGGGGAATTTTGAAACACTACCGTTTTTGTCCAAAGGGGCCACTAAAATCAACAAACCGTACAGTTTTTGAGTATCTGTACTTCACTTGAGTATTTTTTTTTTGGAAATGTATTACTTTGACTCCACGACATTTGAAAGACAAATATTGTACTCTATTGTACTCCACTACATTTCTATGAAGGCTCTCGTTACTCGTTAGCGGATTAATTTTCTTTTCTAAAATACAAAAAGGCCATAAACTTCCTGCAGTTCTGCGTGTGGTTTGTTTGTCCTAGTGGTGTTGCCGTACCTGGACCTCGCGCATGTGCTACTCAGATTGGGCAGCTCTTCGGTAGAGCTGCAGGTAGAGACCTCTTTGCTATCGTTACTCAGATCATCAGGCAGCTCAATTTGGTTACGTGGTGTTAATGGGGAGGAACTGCAGATAAAAATGAAGATTCCTCACCAGAGCACCTACAGCCATACCTCAAGTCCATGGTTGGTCTGCTTACCACGCACCGCCTACAAATATTTGCCGTCCAACCTGAGAAACAATATTTGCCCAGGAGCATCTATACTTTGACTCAAGTAATGGAGCGGTGTACTTTGTCCACCGCTGATGATAGAAGGAATCAACATCAGTTACAGTCAGGAGGAACTGTACAGATACACTTTATAGTGTAATCTTGGGAGTTATTTGATACGTCCACTGAAACTTGCTCCAGCGGGAGAGGAGACACATCTCACACACTTCTGGGACTACATTCAGAACCTATTGGAACATCCCCCATTATTGTTCATATAGCATAGGAACTGAAGAATTCCTTTAAAGGAAATAGTTGTAATGAATGGATTTCAAAAAGCACGTCATTTTCTCCATTGCTTTTAATATAACAGGACCATGAGAAATTAACTATGGTCATACACTTATGTTCAGTTAAAGCTGTTGAAAACATGCACATGTAATTGTGTGTAAAACTTTTCAAGTTATAAATCCAACCAAAATCATGAAGAAGCTAAAAACATTAAAAAAAAAAGACTACTAAGTAGCAACAACAAGAAAAAAAAAAAAAAACTATGCCTAAAACATATACATCTACACAAAATCAAAGTTTTCAACTCCTTCCGTTATGGCTGATGCTCACAGGATAGAGGGATGAGAAGATCGAGGAGTCGCATCTTGCGATTGTCATTTGTAATACCTGGGGGGACCTGCAGAGAACCTGGATGGACCTGCAGCGAGACAACATGCCAGAAACACATTAAACAAAGAAAGATGCTTCACTCACATTTTGACTTCCATGCCATTTCAAATGTGAGCAACAGGAATTTCTTTGGTGTCTTCCAGTCAACAAATACTATTACATGACGTTCTACAGTTGAGTCACAGCTGCATCAAATGGGAAGTTTGAGAGGAGACTTGAGGGCCGTCCACACCAAGAACAATAACTATAAATATATAGTTTTAAAAATCGTTTTAACTCCAGTGGATGTTCCAGTGGAGTCCACACCACAACTATGACGACAGTGGCGAACAATATCGTTGGGATCACTTTCAGAGCAATTTGATGAACAATAAAAACACTGACAGCCAATCAAAATCCATCTGAATTTACAGGGCATCAGATTCAAACTCTATACTAATAAGTAAAGAGTGGTAAAGTACTTAGTGAAATCAACACCATCTCTCTCCTTGCCTCCGTGGTGCTGAAAGACACATCAGTGGCTCCCATTTCAACTGTTTTCTTATACAGGCGTTTTCACACTAGGCATGACTGTTTCGTGCCGTGCCCGAGCACGCTTGCTCCCCCCCCCCTTTCCACCGCAGGTCTGCTTTCACATGAGTAAAATCATTGTGTGCCCGAGCACGCTTGCATATATATACCATTGGACACAGTAGATGGCGGTATGCACGTAGTTGGCTTGCAATCACCAATATACACAAGAAAGAAGAAGAAGCAACCACTCGCAAACCTGTTGCTGTGGATGTTTTTACTCTATCGACACCAACGACCCCCTCAGCTTGCCCCTAGTGTGAAAGCCCCCTTATTCATATTCTTATTAATAAAAATAATTACAAACAAAAAACTCTTCCTGCTACAGCGTTCTGACTGTAGTCAGAATGCACAGGGGAGACGTTTTGTTTATTCGTCTCCAGGGCCGGAGTCTGCGGAGTTAACCCAGACACGGGAAACCTCCGCTGGACTTGAGAAGCTTTTGCATTTATTAGTGCACAAAACTGCAGCTCTGCTGTACATTCACTTGTTATCTTTGCTACTAAACTTAAACTCTGCCCCGATGCTCTCCGCTGACACTACATGTCACTCTCACTACCACTCACACCTTATGCACTCACACAGAAACGACGCACTGGCTCTGCTATTCTCTTAAAGAGTGCTTTATAAATGTATCTGTCATTTATGACTACCTCTTTTATGTAAGCTAATGCATTTAGGAAACAATAACGCAGAAGATGGCATGTGACCGGGGCTCTGACAGCTGGAGCGTGCACAGAACATTATCGTCCATCAGTGTGGATGCTCATATCCTTATCGTTATAGTTATTATAGTTCTTTCTGTGGACAGCCCTTTACATACCTGAGAGACTGCTTGAGAAACGGTCTCTACTGCTTTGCATTCTGGGAGGTGTAGAGGAGAAGCTGGTGGAGCTCATTGACAAGCTGTTCAGAGTAGAACGCTGAGGAGGAAATGAGGACAGAACATGTAAGAGGAGGAGACAATGCCTTTGTTGCTAAATACACTTGTTTCAATCAATGAGATAATACAACAAACAGAAAACTGGACATGTGCAAATCTGGTTTAGTAGTCTAGATCAGATTTAATGATTTATCTTTAACGTTTGGTTTTAAATTCAAGATACGAGAACAGGATTTCTTTTTTTTTTTTTTAGTAAAAACGAGCTCCATACCGTCGATACACTCCTCAGTCTGTACTCCATCAGCACATCTGTCAGCTTCTGCGTCACCTTCAACACCAGCTGTGCGTCATTCTCATTCTCTATCCGGAAAGTATCCTATAAATACATTTTGAGAAGTTACTGTAGGTTTGAATACAAGACACATTTAACAAAATGACATTGACACTTAAGTTGGGGAGGAACCTATTGTGAGAAATGAGACACGTACCAGGTAATTGAGCAGTGTGTTAGGAACGCTACCACTTTCTGGAGCTGCTCCCATCAAGCCTGGCCTCTCCAGTGGTTTGTCCATTAAGCTACTCCCCATTTGGCTGCCCCGGTACTCATCGGGATACATTCTGCCTGGGTTGTTCTCCGGTAATCCACTCCGTCCATAGCCGTCTCTTCCACCACCTGATCCAAAACCGGCTCCATTCCCAGCTGGGCGATGACCCATACCGGCTGGATAAGGTCTTTGATCCATACCAGAGTCGAGGAAATCTTGCCTGTTCGAGTGATCAAAGCCTCCGTAGCCGGACTCCCCGTAATCTCCCACTGGATACCCGTGAGGACCTGAGAGACCGGTTACATTTAAATACAGTCATTCAATAGAAAAACAGCATACATGCACAGTATTTCACAGTAGGGCTGTCACTTTCTATTCTAACATAGTTAATATGCAGTACTGTACTTAAGTACAGTTTTGAGGTACTTGTACTTTGCTTGAGAATTTCTGTTATGCTACTTTATACTTCCACTCCATTACATCTCGAGGCAAATATTGTACTCTTTACTCCACTACATGTATCTGTATCTTTACTTAGCAGATAAATCAACTAATACATTGTGATGCATCATTATAGGTTAAGATACCCAGCAGCATAAAGATTAACAGCTATAACATTAAGTGATATAATAATTCAATAATATATATGAATCTGAAATGGGTCATTCTACATGTTATACTTTCAGTACTTTAATTATTTTTTGATACTAATTATTTTGTACTTTCACTTGAGTGGGATTTTGAATGCTGAGTATTTTTACAATGTTGTATTGCTACTTTTAATTCAGTAAAAGTTCGGAATACTTCTTCCACCACTGTCAAACTGTAATGACCTGTTGGAATTAAAAATGTCTGCCTAGAAGCGCAACTGACTGTTTGAAGTAGTTTACCTTGTGATGCAGCACTTTAAACATTCAATATTAGACCTATTGCATGCCCTACTGACCTATCAGTAAAGTAAGCCAGTAATGTTATGTTGTTTGCTACAAAAACAGAGGACAGCAGCGAGCAAAGTCATCCTGAGTGGACAATCATGCATCTGAGAAGCAGTGTGGAAATATTTTGTGTTCTACACTGTAGATGGTAAAGTAACTAACAAAGATAAGGCTGTTTGTCGACTTTGTACAAAGCAGCTGCCTCAACAACAACAAATCTGCAGACCGACCTGCTAGCTTGCCATCAAAGTGAGGCAGTGGAGGTACGACCTCGTCTGAATGTTCAGTACCAAACAAAATGCATTACCGTATTATTATGATGTGTTAATACAGCTGTTAAAAATAGTTAACGTTCGATTGCTGGAAGAAAGTGATGTTAAGATGGGTGTAAAGTTAATAAAATAACGATGCAGGGCAATTCTAATTCGCTCAGACAAATTGCGTGTCATTTCAAGTTCGTTCAAACTTGATTTTTGGAAAAAAGTGACAGCTCTATTACTCAGAATATGCTTCAATTATAAAAAATGACTCACCAAAGGGAGGTCCATTTGGTCCCATCCCAGGTGCTGGTGGAGGCATGGCTTTAGGAACAGCAGTACCTGTGAGAGAGGAAAGGACATGAGACACATTCACAACAGGAAACCTTTTTTATTATTAAACTAATTCATAGCAGGTAACTTACGGAGTCCTTTGAAAGCAAGTACTTCACAGGGCTCCTTCAGAATCACCTAAAACAGGAACCGAAAAAAATGTCAAATCCACAATCATGATGTATAAGTCAACTGCTCAAATCTAAAGATAGGACTCTGTAGTACCAACATCATTCGGTCAGTACCCTTAAAAAGTACAGAGATCGGTACCCAACCCCCTTAACACAGACATTAATTTCCAATGATCATTATAGGGAAATCCAGCCAATATCACAATCTTTTTTTGACTCAGGAGGATAAAATCAAGACATTTGCGCCATTGCTGCAGTGATATGGGTCTGACATTTACCTTGAGTTGTCCCCTCCCCTCTGTCTTCTCCACGTCATTTGCAATTTCTTTAATTGCCTTCCTCACAGCAGGATCTTTGACGGCATCGGACTCATCATGGGTGACCTTGTCAGGGTGGGCCTTTTTCTGTGTACAAGGCAGAGAAATATGCAAATATTACAAATAACATCACTAGATCATACCTTTGGGGCAGATAAAGAAAATAGCAATACTCACCAAGTATCTGAAGCAGTGTTTCCAGCCTTTCACGTGTGCAAGCATATCATTCTGCAAGCGGGAGACGGCACACAGTTTGCACTGGTAGTGTGGTTGGACAGATTTACTGGGGCTGCGGTACTCCCACACATACTGAAGACCTGTAGACATGTGATGATCATTGATTATGCATATAGGAATTATATTCCATAAAGGAAGGGGAGGAGGTAAAGTAGATGTATGGGAGGGAAATAGCCCTTATGCTTACCAATGACACACTCGGTTACCCCTTTCAAGATTTTGACGAGCGAGGGCATGGTTTGGAGGGACGTCCCTTTGGTGTATACTGGGAAAACACAACAGTGGTCAACCCAAAGATAAAGCTTTAGAATGATCCACAACTGATAAACAAGGTTCACGTCCAAAAGACAAGTTCAGCGAGCCACTTTGTTCTACATTTCTGCAGAGAAACCTGTGATTGCCTGGTGACAAATACATTTTATTCCGTCTATATAAACTGAACAACCATTAGAAACCCAAACTCCTCGTGTGTGCTTTTGAAGCCTGGGGGAAGAACGAGAACAGCAGTTCTCGGCTAACCCCCATTTAGGCCCGAACTGGGCTGCAGGACACCAGCTCCCATGATGCATTGCCTCTCACTGTGCCCAACCACAGAAGAATACCTTCCGTGTCGCACTAATGAAGCAGTCCAAGTGCGAACGCACAATAAAATCCTGCATCATTTAAAATACTCTGGTAAACAGGATTAAGAAATAATATAATACACATATTCACACAGGCCAGTGCAACACAGGCAAAAAAAAGAATACTGCATTCAGCAGTGTTAAAATTATTTTATAAAAAATAACAAAACATCACAGCACAAAAAGTGCATAAAAAAAAACATTGTCAGCAACCATCGCAGATGCATGGTTGCGTCCCTGTACGTGCTTTAAGACCGTGTGTTCGTGTCACTGTGGACTAGTAGCGCATTATGTTGCTGGTCTTTAATGTAGCAACATTTTAGGAGAATGGGTTGACATTTCTAAAATTGTTCAGAACATTTCTTAAAACCATCTCAATGTTGAAAATGTTCCAAAATTGTTACATTGTGGCAAGATACTGGAAAATGTTTTTTGCAAGATTATTTTTGCAGACCAAAACCATGGATGGTGCCACAACAGCCCCCATCTCTGAGAGTGTGAGTCTCAAAGAGTGGTGAACATGCCACCACCCATGACATGAAGCAGGGAAATCAAGATCTCAAGCTTCAACTCTCAGCACTGGCAGTGGCACCGTGTATAAAGGACTTACCTATATCACCAGAATGCTGCAGCGGCTTTCTCTGTCAAAAGGAGGGAATAAACCCACATGAAGGAGAGAGACACATACAGGCATTAGTGACAGGATGACACTTAGCAGAGGACTGAATTCCTCGTCCATGTCCGCCACACTACGCGTGTCATTATTTTCCTTATTGTCCATGACGTCTGCATCAAGCAGCAACAGTCAAAGAGATTTAAGAGTATTTCAATCATGCAGTCTGGTGATCTGTCTAAATTCTCATTAAATGAGAATGTAGAACAGCAACACTTAAATTACTTGTTTAACAGGGAAGAAAGAGAAAGAGTTGATACTCTGAATGAAGGCTAAAAGTGTCTACAGTGACCACGTTAAAGAACACCGAGGTAAAGACCTCAGTAATTTCCCCAGGAGAATTAAATGGAGATGTTGCACCAAGTCTTTGCTCTTCTTCCACTGCGTATTGTGGCCTTACACCCAGTGTGGTGTGTTTGGTAGCCCTAAATCTTAGTTTGACAGATGAAAACAGCAAACCCTTTTCAGGAAGAGCAAATAGGAGAGTGATGTCAGTTGAATCATAAAATATATGGAGGATATATTTTGTAGCCTGGATTTGGGTTAATCTCTTGCTGCCATCATGGCAGTTACTAGACCAGAGACAAGATCAATTTCACAAAAGGAAATTCAAAATGATGCACAGGGCTCATAAAAAGTAAAATATCTGTAATTAAAAGAAATAAAATAAAAATCCCCTTGTGTGTTTTACTTTTATGAATTAACTTATACAGCAAATTCCCAAATTTAATAGTGGGATTTTTTGCACTCAATTTCATTAGTGTGTTGTAATCACTGCAGTGATAGGCTGTCTGCAGATTATTTAACAATGCAAGAAACCGCTTTAAAAAAAAAAAACATTTTGAAGAGAAGCCGTGCTACTAAACACAAGGGCTTGCTTTTGGTTTTAAATGCGACAGCACTCAGAAGTAAAAACTGAGTAGCCTGTCATTAGACATTGGTTCAAAGAACCCACACATCACACATAAAGATCAATGTCAAATATATGTGGAAACTTTAGCTTCAGAGCACTGAAGAAGCATTGTAATGCAGACAAACTGAACTCTGCAAAACTGGTGCTGAGAAATTCCTTTAAACCACAGGAGTGATAGCAGGCCACAGATGTGAGGCCAGACCACTGAGTGGGGTCTTCATAAACCAGAGTGCAAATTAGCCCGAGAGCACAGAGGCTGGCACCAAGTCCACCTGCAAAGGACTGCTGCTCTCCATCAATATATCAATAATATAATTTAAAAGAAAAAGAAATATCAAAAGGAAATCATGTTTCCTTCATGGGTGGTCAACATACATATATATCGTGTACTGACTACGTGTAATACTTACTTACAGCCTAAGTGTGATACTTACATTTCTCTTTTGATTGGGCGGCGGCCCATTTCTATGTGGAGGCTGGTTGCCTGGAGCCTGAGCCTCCATTTCCTCAGTTTCTCCACTGCGGGACAAAGAATGAGATTGTAACAAAAAGCATCCCCATTCCAGGTAACCCCCCCAAAACATAAAGATACGCTCTCACCAGTGGTATTGAGTTATGATCTGTTAACTTATCTTAGCAGATATTCGTTTGACTTGCGTTGTTTGGTTTCATCGCAGGCCTAGCCGCGCAATAACTTGCCGGTGGTTTTTTGACAACATTACGCTACCTATGAACAATATCTAAGCAAGTCCACACGCCAAATATAATATATATCTCAACGAGTTAAACACTAACACAATATTATATAACTTACCCGAGATATTTTAATGCAAACTGCGAGTTCCTCAAAGCACAATGTCGCAAAAGAAGACAAAGCTGAAAGCCCAATAAAAGCCGCTCCGGAGAGAATAGGAAGCCGTGCTTTTGCCTGATTAAAAAAGAAGACATTTAACTATTTAATCTCATTTACGCTTCACAACATAACCAAATATGCTCAAATAACATATCCCAATTAAAATAAGTAATATTCACGCCTACATTGTCGGGCATTAGAAATTCATAATAATTTTTTTTCATTGAATTATTATAATATTTCTAAGGCACTTGTGAGGACAGCTAGGCAGTGCGTTCGTTTTTTACGGCAGAGTTTACCTTGCTGGAACAAAATAGAAAATAGAAAACGTTTATATTTCTCAGGCCAATTGGGGACACATTTTGTATTTCATTCATTTGAATTTCAAGTAGGTGCATAACATATTGCTTGGGCATCTTAAAAACGTCTAGTCATATTGGTTTTATAAATTGTAAAGCCCGCAGTCATGCTCTGATCATCTAACGAGGCATCAACACGAGATTGAAGACAGAACATTTTCTTTTTATATGCATTGATTATTAACAGGGGTCTACTCTTTAACGCTAGACGCCGAGTGTTTGATGCTGTGTTAACATATCACGGTTGTAGCCACGACTTTTTTTTCTCCTACGGTGAGTAAAATAAAAATAAACTCATGCATGATGCTGAACCACGATAGCTTAGCTACAAGCTAGCTACCGTTAATACAGGTGCCGCTGCTGTAATGTTACCTCTTATGATTTAAACGATCCCCTAGGCTGACTATTCGGGGCAAATATTGAGCAGTTTGTGCAGCAAAATGTATGATTTAATACTTCAGCCGCCCGGTCCAAACAGTTCCAGTAGTGGAAGAAGTATTCAGATCCGTTACTTAAGTAAAATTATTCATTAATACTACTCCACTACAAGTAAACGTCCTGCATTCAAAACCTTACTTAAGTAAAATTATGTAAGTATTATGAGTAAAACTTACTTAAAGTTCCCATATAAGGTTCATGCTTGTATTTTGGGGTTTCTACTAAACCTGTTTGTTTATATGCTTTAATGTAAAGAAAACACATTATTTTCTCATTCTGTCTGTCTGTTTGAATATACCTGTATTCATCCTCCACCTGAAACGCTCTGTTTTAGCGCCTGTCTCTTTAAGCCCCCCTCCTGAAAAATGCCCAGTCTGCTCTAATTGGTCAGTGCTTCCGGGTCTTCCGCTCTCAGTGTCTCTGTACCGTCATTGCAGTTGGGGAATGACTGTAGCGGCACATTCTACCTATATGTATATAGTATAGTTGTGACATCACAACTTCACGGAAGTCCTGACGGCTTGTTTAATGGCACAGTTTCAGATTACAGGCTGTGTGCATTTCTCAGTGTGTTGACACTTCCACAGTATTTATATAACAGCTAGACCTGTTTTTAAAATGAAAAAATGAAAATCTCAGTTTTACAATATGGGACTTTTAAGGCATCAAAAGTAAAAGTACTCACTGTGCAGTAAAATGTTCCCTGTCAGTGTTTTACTATGATGCTTTTGGATTATAATACTACTTTCCAACACATACACACAACACACAAGAAACACTTAAAACCTTAAAAAAACATTTTTTTTTGTTTTTACTGGACAGGAAAGGGATGGAAAAATTGTAATCTGAAATGTAACAAAAGCTGTCAGACAAATGCAGTGGAGTAAAAAGTACCTGTAGTGGTGTCGAAGTACAACATTTCATATAAGGGAAATACTAAAGTAAAGTACAAGTACCTCAAATGTGTACAGTACTTACAAAACTTAGTTACATTCCACCATTGCTCAGTCCCATCATCTCGCCTGCATGTTTGGTTTCACAGACAGCTGTATAAACTGCAGTGATGAAGTCCAAGAAGAAGAAGAGACAGGATGACTTCCAGAAGGTCAAGTTAAAGGTGGGAAAGACGAAGCCCAAAGCTGATAATGCCACCAACACCAACTTCCGCACGAAGGGAATCCATCTAACTGAACAGCTGAAGAGAGACACGAGTGGCCCCACAACACACAGACAGCTTGGTATCAATGTAAGCTCTTCACCTGTGTCTCACATGTCAGCAAACACATGCTTTTTCTCTACAAATTCATTGTTGGAATGCTATAATTCTTCCTCCTACTTCACCAGGACCTCCTGTCTCAGCTCCACCACCACAATGCCAGTGTGAAAAATAGTGCCTTGTCGGGTTTGAGAGAGTTGCTGTCCCATAATCCCTCTCTGTTGGAGCAGCATCTCTCTCGCCTGCTTTCTGAAGTGGCAGCTGTTTTCACAGACAAAGATGGCAACGTTCGTGTGGCAGCCACACGTGTCCTCAGGTTAGTGATGTAACAGTGATACGGGAATAAAGCAGTACCGAATCCAAAAAAAAAACCATTTGGCTTTTCTTTCTCAAATAACATGGGCTAAACTTGTCTAAAATTGTGCACTGCTCCCAGGTTCATTGCACAGTCCGTGCCTGCAGAACGAGTGGCTCCGTTTTTCCCCCTCCTCAGTGCCCACCTGTCTTGTGCCATGACCCACATCGAGGCAGGCATCCAGGAGGATGCCATGAAGGTCCTTGATGTGTTGCTGGAGCACTACCCTGCTCTGTTAGCAGCGCGGCCTGCAGTACTCCTCACTAACTTCCTAGAGTTGATCTCCCACAGACAGAGCAGCGGAGGAGCAAAAAAGGCCCAGGATTCAAAGGGACGGACCTGGGCACTGTCAGTGAACCCGAGCAGGGCTGTGACTAGTCAGCAGTGGCGGCTTTCTGTGCTCCTCAGGTATGTGCGCAGGGATTCTGAAGAATTTAGTTGAAATTATAACTCTAGCTGCTAACCCTTTTGTTTTGCGTCTCTTGTATTTCAGGCTCGGGCGCTTTCTGCAGGCAGTAGTTGAGGAAAGACCAGTGGAGGAAAGTGATATTTTTATCCCAACTGAAGGAGTGTTTGGCTCCAGTGGAGAGGGCAGGCTTACGCCTCTGTACCTCAACTGGGAAGAGCTCGCCTACAGCAAAGACGGGGTGAAGGTGTATGAGCATTCTGGGGCCAAACCAACGCCACGGTCCACCTTTAGACTCAGGTACGATGCCACAAACTCCTAGCCTGACATCGCTAGACTAATTCGCAAATGCGTATTGGTCTGGAACCTCTCAGTTCATTCATTCATTCATTTCAAGGAGCATTATCAACGGGCGCAGACCAAAAAATGCCTCTGGACACAATTGGATACAACCAATCACAGCAACTAAACAACATAGTGTCACTAAGTGACACATGTAAGTGAGGGCGGCACTTGGTACGTTTTCAAGCAGGAAAGAAAAATGGCTGCCTGGTCACAAACATTACATTAAAATGTGTTTCTGAAGACATTTGAGGCAAGAAATAGGCAACATAGTAACAGAATCTTGATTCATATTTGATCAGCACTACCTAGTTCTGACAGTTTCGTGAGCCTGGTGCATTACGCTAGATGGAGAATGCATGACGCTCCTCTGTCAGTCATCGTATCAAACATGGCCGATATCCGTCTGAACGAGAGGGGGGCCAGACGTATCTGCAAGAGCAAATGAAACATGAGCTCTGCAGATTTGTCTGGTTCCCAGGCTAACAAACGCCAGTAACCATCAAGGAATAGCAATCAGAGACAGTATTTATGAACATAATAACTAACTTAACAATTATATTTCATGCTAAACATATTCTGTATTCTATTCTCTGGCTGTGTAGACCGGAGGTGGACCCTGGACCTGCAGTGGGTGAGGGTCTGGACTCAGCCGAGGCTGTTCAGAGCTTTGCAGCCACACTGGTACCTCTCCTGCTGGAAGTGTGGGTCGAAGCCAGCACCAGTGACTGTCCCTGGAACACCACTGATGGCGCTCACCTGCTCACCCCAGACGCCATGTCAGTAATGTTCCAGGTGTTGTCTATTCTGCAGCTGCTGAGAAAACTGGCACCACAGCAGGAGCACCAGGATGCACTGGTGAGGAGAGGACAAATATCACACTGTAGTTGTTGTTTTTTTTTTTACAAGAAATGGTTGACTTAAAAAAATGCCTCTTCTTTGTGTAGGATTCATGGTTCTATAAAGAATACCTGGGAGATTTTAAGCAGCACTTCATGAAAAACTTTCCCTATGGTACTCGGGATACACCCAAACATAAAAAGAAGGTTGATCTGAAAAGGTAAAAGCCAACGTCCTTCCTTCCCCACTTCTTTAATGTTTTGAATCATCACAGGATAAACTAACCCAGGATCTGTGCTGTTCCGAAGACTCGCTCTAACTATTGTAATCCCACTGCCCTTCCTTTTAGGAGTAAGCAGACTGCAGCCGTCCCAGGATTGACAGTGGAGCCTCTGGCCCTAAACATCACACTTTGCCAGGTCATGGTGTCCCTCAGCCAGAGGCAAGGAGTCGGCGGAGAGACGGATGGAGACTGGCTGTCACCTCTGAGGACGTTTGTCCGAGACACTCTGAGCAGCGGAGTGAAACTGAGCTACAGGCAGCTCCACATGCTGCTGGGTACCGTGTGGAAGATGGTGCTCACACAGAGGAGCAGAAGTAAGCACACCTTCATACCGTCTTGCCGTTTTACCGGGTTATAGGGTAATACCGTCATATACCGTGTAAAAAAAATCTTCGTGTTGCGTAATATTGATGGATCCAAACTCCATTCAGAAAAGAAGCATTTTAAAGGTTGTTTGCTTGTCGTCTTGCAGACAGACATGAAAAAGCATGAATTCATACTTTTTACAAATCTGCATCATGCTGTAGTCATTTCGGTGTACTTTTAAACCGTTTATTGCAATTAAAAATCATAATCGGTCCCTCAAGTAGCGCTAAAACCATGGCAGTCATCCTAATGTAACATTACGTCCTGAAGAAAGTAGCGAAATTCACAGTTGTGTGTTCCTCCGGATGATGTTATGAATCTATGATCCAGACGCCGTTTGGTTTTCAGAGGCACAATGCAGCAATAGTCGTTATTTCTGCCATGGTGCCTCCAGCGACGCACTGACGAGTCCCGCAAGTAATGCAAATAAACAGAAATGATAGCATCTCGGTATAATTTTGATAGAAAGAGGAGCGTCTGTATTTTTGACGGTACTGAAATTCATACCGTCAGGATTCCTAAATACCTTGGTATACCTTGATACCGCCCAAGCCTAGCAGCGAATTTGTGAAAGTGTGTCTTATTTTTAATAAACGCAAAAGCATGAATTCAGTAAGATTAGAAGAGTTCAGTGTTGTTAATAAGGCAATATGGACCACAGAACACCTACAAACTGAAAGGATATACGTGTTTATTTCAGTTTTGGTATCCAGATATGTTTGTGAACTAGAAGACTTTTTTAATATGCCATTTTAACATTAATATCTGTGTGTATGTTTGTATTTGTGCAGCAGTGACAGATGAGCTGTTGGCAGCGGTGTACGTCTACTACAAGCAGAAGCACCTGACTCTGCAGACGCGGTCTCTGCTGCTGTCTTTCTACAGCAAGCTCTACCTGCAGGAGCAAGGACATACACACATAGCGAGGTAAGCTCAGTCATTGCTTTTCAACACAGCAGTAGCTCCATATTGCACCTGTTTTGAATATTAAATTAGATTTTTATGAATTAAAACATAATATCCTTGCACAATAGCATGATAATGTGCTGCATTGTAATCACACACACCAGTGACTGTTTAGGGAGCAGGTTGTTCATCCAGTCAGATACAGAAAGAGTTAATAAGGATCATGTGTTGTATGGTCTATGTGAAATTACGTCTTACTCAAGCTAATTCATCCAGGATTGTGCTCTTGCTGAAACGCATAATTTTTATTTGTGCTTGTAAATAAAGTGGACGGCAAAGATATTTTTTTTCCATTCGGGTGTTGAAGCACAGTGTTGTAATATACATTTTTAGACCTATACCAATGTAACAAAAACATATTTACATTTCTTCTCATTTTAAATTCCAAATCAAAATTGTTAAGATTCAAAACCTTTTATATCCAGTCACATTATTCCTTACTGTAACTCTGGCTGCGCCTCTGTATGTCATCCCTCCCTCCGTCTCTCTCTCTGTAGGAGTAAGGTGCTCTGTCGTTGGTTGGCATATCTTCCTGTGCATTTGTCCCAGCTGGGCCACCGTAACCCCGCTCTGTCTGCCCGACTCATCCTGTCCATCCAGGCTGCCGCTTCTCGAAGACACAAAGACCTGCTCAACTGCCTGCACTCACACGCCTGCAGGCTCTTCGGTACGCACACTAAATGAGACGGCCAGACGGAGAGATAATGATCACGCCAGAGGTTTTGTGATATCGCATGCAATTGTTGATGTTAGATATATTATCAGATTTACATCACAGCCACTGCCTGAAAAGCAAAACGTCACAAACTCGCATAGGAGAGAAAACTGCTGTTGCACTGATGTTTGTGGTTTGAAACTCGTTGCATCTCTGGACGCACGCCAGTCAGGTGTTTTCCATCAACAGCAGCACTGATCGGGGTGTGGGGTCAGAGGTTGAAAGTTTGAAACCCAAAGAAAGTCGTAGTAGTCTTGGGGAATAGAAAGTAGTCTTGCTCTTTATCTGGCTTGTTACAGTTCCTGCTCGGTTTTAGCTTCCGATTCAGGATGAATTAAAGGGAGATGCATTAAAAGGAAGCTCTCTCTTTAGATGTTTCTGCTACATTTTCATATGCAATAATGGTTCAATACAATACAGAATCCAACAATGGTCAGATTTAAGAGAAAATGTTACCAAGCCTAGAGAATTATGAACCATACAAGTTACACCATAGTTTCCCTAGGAGGCGGTGTAACTCCATGTCCCAGACAACTTTGTAAAACTGAACTACAACCAGAGGCGGAAAGTGGTAATAAGGCCGTACATATC
>JAOVVB010255314.1:0-19774 GCA_028570985.1 Heterobranchus longifilis
CCCCACGGCTCCCCTGCTTTGGAAGGAGAGCTCTGCCTTTGCGAAGGTACAGCTTGTTTTATTAACATCAAAAGCGCCCGTGGGAGACGGCAGTGATCAAATTCCCCTCTAATTAAAATGAACCTGGGTTGAGAATGTTGCGCTGTTTAATATGTACAGAACGGTGCCGATTGCACAAAGCGGCTCCTGCTTTTGTTGGCGCGGATAATGCGGGTCCTGCCGAGACGCCGACGTGGGCGGAATGAGCATACCTACGGAGGATCCTCTGGATCTGGGTGATGTCCTCATCGCCGTCTGATGTGAGACTGATGTCAAATGTGGCCACTGAAGCCTAAGCCTCACCTCGCCTTTAATTTGGAGGGTGATTGATGGACCTGGAGGCGATGTAGCGGAGCGTTCAGCTCCTGTCTAGGTTGCCTCCTCCGCCCTTTACCGAGCCGGCGCCGTTTGGCAGCCCTTCCATCGTCCTTGCCTCTCAGGACGCCTCGAAACTTTCTCAGAGTTCAAGTTCACTTTGCTCTTCCTCCTCGGTTTGTACTGCGAGCATCAACATCACGCCTGGTGTTGTGTTTGCAAAAGCGCTCCATCCTTTGGGGTCAAAGACGGGGCATATTATTTTCAGCACGTAGGATTCAGGAACAGACGGCGTATTTTAAATGGATAACAAGTACAGTATCTTTGTTTTGTCAAAGGAAATGGAGCATCAGAAATCTATAGAAGGTTGATAGAAATAGATATTGTTGGTCATCAGTAGGTGATGACTTGATGGGGTAAGATTTCTGGTTTTGAAGCTCATATTTAACCGATGGTACAATAATAATCCTTCTCCACCCAAATTAATGTGTTTAAACACGTGAAAACCTGCTAAAAATAAGGTGATAGACTTCTTTCATATTGCCAGTATACAAATATGACTGTTTTTTTCCTGTTGTGTCACGTTCAGTGTCACAGTGGAGGCCAGTGAAAGTGTTACAGTGGTTTTTATATGCGTTACTTATTTAGCCTCTCTGTTAAACTGGATGTTTGAGCGCTGCTCGGCTGGAATTTGTAGTAGAAGTACGTCAGAGCTTCACACTGTTAAGAGGCGTCAAAAATCAGCGTGTCCGCTGCACAATATGAAGAAAATATGCAATATGCATATCAGTTCTGCCTTTCTGCTGCTTTCAGTACTAAAATACAACATGTTGAGTTAAAAAAAAACCGAAAGGAAGTTATTTCTGACATAAAAAAAAAAAGAAACGTTTTTTTCACGATATGTCGCAGTTTTTGGCGGTGTGTTTATTGCGATGATGATAAAAAAACAATATATTGTGCAGCGCCACAGACGTTACTGAGGTTGTTTTGGGTTTTTTTCTCAAAATATGTGGAAAAATCTAAGACAGAATTTGTGTTTTATCCAGCACCGCCTGCTTGCTTTTAAAATGAAGTGCACTGATGTTGCTGTGATCTACCTTATATGCTCAAAGTTCATCAGTCTTTATTGGGTTACATTATACAGCACACTTTTGATCTTGTTTAAAGATGTCAATAAAGATCTCGGTGAAATATATCGCAGATTAAAACAAACTTCACGTACTATTCTAAAGCAGAGTTTGAGTTTGTTGCTGCCTTTGTGTTGTAAAAAATCTTCCTGAGTTCTCAGGTCTGTTCTTACAGTTTAGTCGCCACAAATCAAAATGTGTTGACGGAATATCAAAACTCCTGTTTTTTCTTTCTGGACGTAGCCTCTTGCTCGGAGGCTTTAAGATTCAGGTTTGGGCTCCGGTTATGACGGTGCATGGGTTTGCAGTGAGGTGAGATGAGGGATACAAATTCAATTTAGGTGTTTCTGCCGATCAATGGCAGCAATCTAACCTTGATCTCAGGTTATGAATACCTGAGCAGATGTTTCATGTAACGCATACAGATGACACGAGCTCTACAACTCCAGAAAAAGAAATCCACCTCTTGGTTGGGTGACTCAGTTCCGTGCGTGGTGAAGGATTGTTCTGTTTCCTTCTGTTTAGATTCGTGGTCACAAGACTTTTCCAAATGCAGAGTCAGTGTGAAACCACAAGAACATAACGCTGCCATGAAAGAGCATCGTCGATAAATATCTTTATCATCCGTTGGGTCATCTGTAAGTTGGCGATTAAGATATTTGACCTCATTGCATCAAATCATCTGCACACATAATGTGTGATCACCAAAAACACACACTGTTTAACAAGTATTTCACTCTTTTGGACAAGTCGAAAGTCAATTATGTACAACTTTGCCAGCCACACTGCTGAAATGTGAAAAGTCCGATGCCCCACTTACACATCTAGCCTGTGCGGCCGGACAGGAATACCAATACGTAATGATTCTGAAGTATGTTTACTTCTCTCACATCATTTTATGAAGTTTTTCATGATTGATTCGATCGAAAGCCTCAGAGGCGTCTGAAAACACACGAGGTGCAACTACAATTCCTGACCAACATTTCTTATAGACCGAAGACATGCACATCACTTACAGTTTGTAAAGGCAAAATTATTTGAATTGTTTGAGATAATTAACCAGTTTTAACCAATTTCCCAGAATTCTATCAGACACCGTATGTAGTCGTCTCGCCGACCCTCGTTAACGGATCATTCAGCCGTCAGGAACGCTCGGACGTACTTTCCGTGTTCAGCGTAAAGGAAGTTATTTCTGACATTTTATTGAACAAATTGAACATTGATCTGAACACAAAAGGCAGCATTTAAAAAAGAAAAGAATGATAGTTACATTTTAAAGAGCAGTTTTCTACCAATACTCAAAAACTAACTAAAATAATTCCTGAGTGTCTTTCACGATGTGTTTATTGTGCAAGTTGATATTGCGACGACGATTAAAAAAAAAAAAGATATATTGTATGTCTAATCCCTAGTTATCGCTGCTTTTAATTTGACCTGTTTTATACTTTAGAACAGCTGAGTTCACAGACACAGATTGGATATTCTCGATTTGATTAGTAATGAATTATCATTTTCAGGTCATGGTCTTACTCCAGAGCGGACGCCCAGAGTCGTTTTGGAACAGAACTCTTCATTTGTGATTGTGAACATTTGTTAAATGTGCAGCACATAATCAGCACACAGCACCACATTCAGTCTGAGTGGATTCCTGCAAACTGGAATCGGAGGCTTTGCTTTTTTACAGCCGTCCCTCCCTGCTGTCAGACTGGAGCAGGTAGCTTGCACTCCATTAAACAAACACTGTGGCCCCTCACTTTTATTTGACATTTTATTTGGCTGTGACAAACGAGCAGCAGTTGGATTATAACATAATTTGTCTCCTCTTTATTACCGGCACAAAGGACACCATTCATTAATTATTCTGCCGTTGCCGCTCAACACTAACTGGAAAGGTCCCTCTTTGGACAGATGGCGAGGACAATGTTATTTATATCAATCAGTCCAAAATGTTCAGCGAGGATTACTATTCCTTGGACCGCTTTGATTTATGTCTCTGCACCTCACCCCGTACCCAACCTCACCGGCTCCTGCAGGGACGCTTTAATCGAATGGGAATTGAAAACAAACTCGCAAGGCTGGCAGTGTGTTTCGCCATGTTTATTTATACATCTCACTTTTCTTTTTCTTTTTTTTTCCTGTAAGTCTTCTAAACTAAAGTTGTTCTGCTGTTGTTGGGAAATGTAACTTGCAAGACTGTGTGAAAGAGGAAGCACAAGACTGCAGTCCCCATCCTTCAGTATTGATTTATTTTATTTGTATTGATTTATATTTATTTATCTATATGTCTACCTGTGTGAGGACGTAAACAGGAAGCTGCACTTCGTAGGGCTTCTTAAAGCGATGAATGATTTTAAAGCTGCCATCTTAAAATGTCAGTCAAAAGACCGGTATCTGTTCTACATTATGAGGGTAATCTGCCAGGGCTGGCCCAAGAGTTTTTGGGGACCTAAAGAAGGTGTCCCCCCACTCCCCCCACATTTTGCAAATGAGTATACCAACACTTAACTACATTTTAAAATCACTCAAATATAAATAAATAACATGATAAAAGTTTAAACATATCTGTTCTGTACAGGAATGTGCAAAAATAAAACATACTGAAAAACATATCAAAGTTTCCCTCCCACTCTGCAATAAGTGGCTGCAGTAAGTAACTATATAGTACGAACCACCAAGCTAATGAGTACAATAACGTTATAACATTACAACAATGTTCAACTCTCTCATAATGTTTTCCACGATTGAATTCACCACATATCGTTAGCTACAGCTGTATCAACTCATCTAATCGTGAGTTAGCAAGCCAATGTTATGTTAGCCAACATTACGTTAGCCAACGCTATGCTAGCCAGCGTTACATTAGCCAGCGTTACGTTAGCCAGCGTTACGTTAGCCAGCGTTACGTTAGCCAGCATTACGTTAGCCAACGTTACGTTAGCCAGCGTTACGTTAGCCAGCGTTACGTTAGCCAACGTTGCGTTAGCCAACGTTGCGTTAGCCAACGTTGCGTTAGCCAACGTTGCGTTAGCCAACGTTACGTTAGCCAGCGTTACGTTAGCCAGCGTTACGTTAGCCAACGTTAAGTTAGCCAACGTTACGTTAGCCAGCGTTACGTTAGCCAACGTTACATTAGCCAACGTTAAGTTAGCCAGCGTTACGTTAGCCAACGTTACGTTAGCCAGCGTTACGTTAGCCAACGTTACGTTAGCCAACGTTACGTTAGCCAGCGTTACGTTAGCCGACGTTGCGTTAGCCGACGTTGCGTTAGCCCACGTTGCGTTAGCCCACGTTGCGTTAGCCCACGTTGCGTTAGCCGACGTTGCGTTAGCCGACGTTGCGTTAGCCAACGTTACGTTAGCCAGCGTTACGTTAGCCAACGTTAAGTTAGCCAACGTTACTTGCAGCTTGCGACATCATGAAAAACTCAATTCACCATCCATTCTATTCTTCTTACGTTTTTTTTTGTTGCAACTACTCGAATACTATAATAATTAGCGATGCACCGATTGTGAAAGTCTGGGCCGATACCAATGTTCTTATGTTGTTGTTTATTTTGATTTTGTTGTTGTTTATTCCCCCCTTTTACCCAGGAAACAACACAGATTGTTACATGCATATATTCCCGTTAGTTTTGCACTAAAGCCGCCATGTCAAACATTTCTTGCCTTTGTGAATGTAAATGCCTCCGATTGTGATTTACCTGCATTAAGCAGGTTAAGCGTTGCCTCAGTTATTCTGTGCTGCAGTTTGTAGCAGATGGAATAATGAATGTAAAGCTGCATAATGTGCTGGTTGAGTACAAACAGAGACAGGCAGGTCTGCCCCTGACACCGCCTCTAACAACTCATCATTACCTTTCTTCTCTGCATGCAAACCAGTCCCAGAGCAACACTTGGTAGCTGGGCGCCACGGCGATTTACGCGTCTGTGTGGAAAGAGAAAAAAATATATTTTGTAATGAATACCATTTACGATGTAATTAGTTTTATGCAAACTAGTGAAGATGAAAGCAAAAATCTTTATAAATTATGAATCATGTTATAACTTATCAGGGGTGCTTATCATCGAGTTAACGCACCTCCCCGTTAATTAAAAATGTTCACACAGAGTCAAAGGAGGGAGATAGTTCTCCGGCAGACTCATCAGGTAGCTCTGTCTCAGAGAAAAGCAATTCTGAAGGAAGCCTTTGTTCTCGCTGCTCACTCTTCAAATCTGCGATCAGGGCGAGAGAGGTAAACAACAATAAGGATGCGAGACAGGGAGAGAGAGAGGAGGGGAAACAAATAGTGACAGGTGTAAGAACATCACTGAACACTGGCAGGAGCGGCTGCAGACAGTGGACAGAAATCAGCAGACAGAAGACATGAGCTCTAGGTGAAAACCACTCTTTTCCCTTTCCTGAATCTACATTCTTCCAAACGTTTGCCCATTGACTAGAAAAATCTCCCCGGGCCCCTGATGGTCCCTGGCTCAGGCGCGAGGATGCCCAGGCGCTACAGCAACGCTCATAAAAACTCAATTCATCAAGACGAGCGTAATTTGCTCCGAACGGAAAGCGCCACAAAAGGGGGCGAGCTTGTCAGCGAGACAGGTGGCTGGAGATCTCGCTCTGATACTGAGCGATATGAATAATAGATTCTGCTAAATGTACGCCAGGACCCGGGCTGTAAACACAGCTGCCTCCTTTCCCTTCCAAAAGAACAGCTTGGCTGGATGAGAAGCCCGAGCGCTCTGCCTCCACCTGAGGACTGGGGGGCGGAGGGGGGGGGGCGAGGGGGGCGATTAACTAATCAAATGCACGGGCTAAATAGGAGGCAAGGAGAGAAAGAGGAGACAGACAAAAGGAGGGGGGAGAGGTGCAAGTCAGAAGGTTTACCCTCGCTGGTTTTGCTAAAGCGGCGAGCTGCACAAAGGATGTTGATTAGGGGGAAATTGTTGTCAATCTAAACATTTAAAGAACGACGTTATTGAGCACATTCCCTTAACTTAAACCAGCCCGAGACTTTTAATATAAAGAATAAAATCACAAAGTCTATCAATGTTTTGATAAATCCAAAATCACAAATTAGTCTCAGAGGGCTTCATAATCTGTACAACCTGTACACCCCTCTGTCCTCAGACCTTCAGTTTAGATAAGGAAAAAAAATAAATAATAGGGATGCACGATCCGACTTTTTCAGTTCCGATATCGATCCCTGGGCTTTTGGGTATCAGCCGATACCGAGTACTGATCCGATACTTAACGAGCGGCCCGGTACCGAGGGCAACACATGGTGTGGTCAGGAAAAATCACTTTTTTATAATCATCCATTTTTGAAAACACAGGATCTTCAGCATTCATTCAACTGTATGTTGTCCAAAATATGTCTTATTACAAAACATTTTAACAATAAAGTAAAATAAATCGCCAAAAACTAGAAATTCCCACAATTTCAAAGGCACCTGAACGCATCTCGAATCTAAATAGAGCACACACAAAGATTTGCAGATTTTTGCCAGAAACTACAAATATCTAATGACAGCGAACACCCCTCACCGTCAAAGTGACATAAATCTGTGTTCTTATCAGAATATTTCACCAAGACTTCTGTTATTTTCACCCAAAACATCAGATTCAGTTATTAGAAATATCTGTACACCGCAGCCATGTTTGTTTATCTCCCCGCCGTGCGGCGCTCCGCCACCGGCGCGCTGCAGACGCTTGACGTCGTACACACTCACGTCATCAGACGTAAACAAACCATTGTCACCGATATCAGATCCAGCTATTTAATTCAGTATCGGCCCGATATTTGATTTCAATATCGGATCGGTGCATCCCTAAAAAAAAAAAAAATTTATTTATTGTTATTGACAAAACAATAATCAACATAAAACACAGAACAATCAGCAAGTAGTTACAGTACACAGCAACATTAGGATTGTTAACAAACCTAAAATATATAAAATAATATAAAAGTTTAAGGCATTATAAGAGTAAGTTTGAGATGAGGATCCCGGGAGGTGTCGTATAAAACAGGTTGTCCTCACTGTTCGTACATAAACACCAGAGACTTGTTGTTATTTTAAAGTATTTTAAGTAAATTAACTTTCATACGTAACAACGTCACAGTCAACGTCCCTACGTGAAGTAGGGATGCACGACATAAATACCGATAAATTATCAGCCGATAATGGGAAATTTATATTATTATGTATTATTCCGAATTACAGCAGATAAATTATCAGCCGGGAATATGAAGCCAAATTGTTTTCATTGACTTAACAAATGCTCTATAACTATAAAGTACATTTGACGAGTCTGAACTGTTGTTTGTTTTTGTTGTGTTAACAATACGTCAGAGCTGTGGAATATTAAATCATCCATCTTCTTTTTAAAATACAAAAATGTCAAATTATCGGTTATGTTATCGGCCATTAGAAGCAGGTAATTATCGGTTATTAGTATTGGCTGAACAAAATACATGTCGTACATCCCTAACGTGAAGTAATTAAGTACTTATTTTAACCCAAACCATGATTTTTTTTCTAAACTTCAAGTAGTTTTGGTGCCTAAACGTACCAGTCAAAGTCACATACTGGTCTCTGTTTTACAGCGCTGAATAAAAGGTCATATTATGTAAGATACCAGCTGTTGTGTGAGAATATGTTGCATATATACAGACTGGACAACAGTAACAGTAGTAGAGTTACAATATGGAAAAACACAATGCCAGTAGAGTCCATAAAGTATGTAACATATAACATATAATATTACATAAATATTAAGTATAAGAGGTTTAAAAGTTAAGCCAGACTCTGCTGGGATCCACATACATGATACTTTCTGCTGCTGCATACTTTGCTATGAAGTTCTGTGCGAACAGTTTGCATCATAATTTTTGGGCTGCGCAGCCACAAACATATGTATAAACATGTATAACTGCGGCCGTGTATGCAGGCTGGGTATCAGTACTCGATACCTTTCAGGTATCTGTAATAATCCAGACTTCTCTGGTCAAACAACACCTGTATTCCATCCTTTTTGTACTCATACTCATGCTCGCAGCCAATCATCGCGAGCGTTCTTTGTGTTAATGCGACATGCGATCGTCCCACGAGGACAGAGTCTGTGGCGTGCTGTCGGCCGCAGCGTATTTAACAGAGTTGGTAATTCAACGTGCCGAGATGCCACCAAAACATTTGAAAGTATGACTATACTGCACACCTGTGGCGTCTGATAATGGAAGCATTTCATGCAAATGATGGTTATCGGCTGAAAATAAAGGTATCAAATGAAGTACTCGTGGTATCTTAAAGGGTACTGGTATTGTAATTGTTGAAACGATACCCAGGTTTAGCAGATACTCAGTGTACTGTATTCACACAGGGCGGCGTGCGTGTTTTCTGTTCACGTCTGCGTTCTCGTTGGAGTGTATCCTTCAGGGCCGGATATCTCAAAATCTTGACACACAAAGCTAAACTGTAGAAGATTTTTAAAAAATATATATAATTTGGATGAACTGACCCTTTAAGTTGTATTTACGAGGCCTGTTCTCGCAACATTTCCGTCCTCCGGTCGTAGTTTTTGGTGTTTCGAAGTCAGACGCTGTGAATAATGCAGACGCTCTGAATGGTGTTTGTTTTGGCAGAGACGTTGCGAGCTGCAGTTCTGCAGGATGAAGTCACACGTTGCGAGGAACATCGTAGCGGTTTACTCACGGATGTGTTTACTCATGAATTATCACGTGCATCTCGCCCGTTGACTCACGGCGGACTACGCTTCCTTGCTGATGTAATTTTCCCGCGCCAACCACCACCACCCACTCTCTGACACTTCATCGGCGGCTGCTCCTCTGCACATTTGATGACTCCCCAGATGAAATTTAGGAGGATTTTGCCCAGCCGAAGGTAATTAATTCTTCAATTAAAATGTTGTTAAACATTTTTAATGAGTAATTGGCACTGGGGAATCGGATACAAAACTATGTTTAACCAGAGACAGACAGACAACACGGATGTTTCAAAGTTGGTTTCTGCAAATCTGTTCATTGACCCACTTCTTTTTCTCCCTGAGTATCACACGGCGCAGAAATATAAATAAAAAATCAAATGTGAAGCGTCTCCTGGCACAGAGGATGTGTCCTTCATCTCAGGTGACTACTGCTTCATTTGGCTGCCTCTTTTTTTTTTTCTTTTTTTTTTTCCTCCACGCTCTCTAATTAGGGCACGAGACGATGGCACACAACAACCTGAGATACAGAGCTGCAGTGAAATATGACATCAGAGTGCAGGAACGCTTAACCTGATTTCACTTCAGTGTGAACAAAGAACAGCGTACGTTTCGTTCATCACCAGCAGGATCACGTGCAAATACAAACATGCTAACATCAGAAACATCCTGGGAAGCAGAGGAGCGTTCCTTCTGTTTACAGTGTACGAAGAGCAAAAAGGTTCAGGCTGGTTTTATATTGAGTTAATATTAAAGAACCATTTAACGTGGACGTTTCAGTGACACATAAAATACAAACTCATTGGATGGAGATCTTCTGTGCAACTTACAAGTGACAAGTTTCCACTTCACTTTATATTCGACCAATGATTGGCTTCCAAACTAGTTGTGATGTCACAAAATCACACCTTAAAGTGAGATGTAGACCCTGATCAGTGTTTTTTAGCAGCCTGGGGCGGCTTTTTGCATTTGTTTTCAATGGGAGTAAACCGTTTTGCTCGCTGTTTTTTGTGTTGCTGAGCACCTCACGTTTTTCCGCTCTGTGCAGCTCTCGTTTTTGCAGGAGCACCCTGAACGCCTCGAGTTAAAAAAAACTCAGAAAAGTTAGCGTTAGCGTTTTTCCCATCGTCGATTCAGAGACGGGCCTTCTGTGGTGGTGTACGCTTGTTTTGTTGCTTGTTTTGTGTTAAGCTAACGTTAGTTCACTTTAAAGGTAAAGTAGCTACAAGACATACCTGAACAAACTGTAGCCACAGCTACTTTCTAATGTTACAGTTTCATCCTTTTTACCCCGTGTTGTTGGAGAAATGTAGACAGAAGTGGAAATATCTCAGTAATGCAAAAGTAGCCAGCAGAAAGCTTCACTCTAATTGAAAAACAATTAGAGAAAGCTGCAGCTAAAAAGTGCTCTGTCTGATTGGGGTCGCCTTCAACCAAAAAGACAGCATTTTGCAAAAACTCTCCCCCCCCCCCTTCAGCAGATGAAAACCAGCTTCCTTCTGTCCAACTTTTTAACTTGATTTAGTGGGAAAAATGACATCAGGCAAGTGCAGCGTAACAAGAAAATAGCCAGGAATGGTATAAATGTGTACAAAGTATATAAATGTTATAAAGTACACGACTTTATTCAAGAAACATTGCTGTTGTATGACTTCCTGCCACCAGTGGCAGCACTGAGCACTGCTGCTGAGTACTCTGCATTTTCAATTTGTACTGGAAAATACCTGTTTTTGTTCAGAGTAAATCACATTATTTTTTTGTTAGAAAAGTTAGAAAGTCATGAAGGAGTTTGCTTACTGTTCCATCTGTAACATATTTTATGAGCTGCTCAGTGACCACAATTTCACCAAATGACTTCTTTGAGCATTAAACATAAAATGAAATACTTCCCAAATGCAAATGCAGCATTGTGTCACAATGAAACGAATATGTTAATGTCTCGACATTCACTGTGACATGATTTGAAACGTTCTGCCAACTCAAACTGACACATCGTCTTTCAGAAACTTGAATAAATCTGGAGTCTGCAGTCCTGCTCTTCAGCTATGTGTTGCCTGTTTCCCATCATGCTCTGCAGTCAGCTCCACCGCGAGTCCCTCCTCCTCTGCAGCGGGCGGAGCTGGGAGAGCATTTTGTTGCGTACTCACGAGCCGCAACGTTAGCTAATCATGAAGCTAGTTCAGGGAGCCTCAGTTCATTACAGCTCTGCACTCTGTAGGTTCCTGGCATTGTTCTCTCAATTAGAGACTTGTAAATGTGTTGCTTGCTTAATCACCCAAAAACTGGCCCCTAGGACTTCCCCTTAATGCAACCCCATTAAGAGGGGCCATCAAAACAAAAGATCTGCCTCTAATGGCAATAATCCCTCACTTCTGTCACTCCGAAGCCAAACTTGTATCTTAAATGAGCGATGATGGATGAGAGCAGGCCTCTGTGTCAAAGAGCTTTATTACTGGTGATGGATGCGCCGGGCACGCCGCACACCAAACCTCGACCGGGGCCCGTCACCGTCGGAGCCGGCCCATCCCAAGTGTGTCTCACTTAACCCGGCGTCTCTGGAAGTCAGATGGCCGCTCGTGGCGCTGAGGGGAAACGGAGGGAGAAATGAGGGCTTATCCAAACAAGCTCATTAGCACAATTAGCGCTCGTTTCCTGCCGATGGACCCCTGGAGCGCTCCTAAAGTTTGACTACACACTGTGGCGACTCGGACTTCCAGTCACACGGCCGGGGAGGGGTGACGAGCAGCTGCTTTTACGAGCCAAAGCTGTGATCTGAAAGCAGGCGCTGTGTAGAATATTTTATTCTCAAAGCTAATTTGTGACAGTGAGTTGGGGTGAAAATGGTTTATTTTTCGTTATTATTTTTCTAGACACTGCCTAATAGAACACGATATAATCAGACTCAATCATTCAGCTGAATCTGTCAATCATTATGTCAGAGTGTTCAGGGCATTATTGGGTTTTATTACATTTTCGATCAGGTTAAGTGCAAATTTTATTACATTTTCAGGAAATTATTACATTATTGGGTGCTGGAAGGGTGACTTCTGAAAAGGGACATTTTCACCTTGTCTGTTAATTTAATAACAGTTAAAGTCCAGTTTCTGAATGCAGGCTGTGTTTTGATAGTATTTATAGACCTGCTTTATAATAAAAACAGACATGGAAATCTCACTTTTTACAATATGGGACCTTTAGTGCGACTTCTGAAAGGGGACATTTTCACCTTGTCAGTTAATTTTTCAGGTCTTTATGTGCATCTGTTTAACACTTCTGCACTATGTCTTTGTTTTTTTTGTCCTTCTGTATAAAATGGCCACTATATTTTTAGTGCACACTCGATCCCTATGAAATATACTCACTTTACATGACATATTTATTTCTAAACTACATTTCACATCCTGATTTTTTCTTCATTTTTTATCCCTGATACCTCTGTGTTCATCGTGACCTTTGACCTTTGGATTCTTGTCTATTGGTTGCTTCTAACTCTGTCCATCCATCTGCAGTAGCAGCAGCTTCCTCTGCGGTTGCACTCGGTGTTCCTGGAGTTTCTGCAGAAGAGCATCCTCTGAGGGAATACAATGTAAATGTTGTCCATGGGAGCATTTCTAAATAAAGCTGCTGCTTTCCCCGCGCGCCGCACGCCAAGCTGCTGCAGCCATTAAGGTGCAGCACAAAGACACATAAACCCTAACGACGTATTCTTCTTAATTATATATGGAAGCCATTATATTCCCCAGACAGCCCGGTATATTTAAAGAAACCAGAGTCCTTCAAACACTTCTCCTCACAGGGATCTCATACTTAACAGGAGATCTGCTCTTAAGGGAGCCTCCTTTGGGTACGCAGGCTGGGAAGAGCCAATCACAACCGCAGCGCTGCTACGCTGTGCCAGCGCCGCCCCCAACACTCAGACTCATTACATATATTTGAAGAGCAACGTTTGCAGATGTGCGTCTCAGCAGAGAGAGGTTTCTATGTTCAACATTCAAGGCAGCAGAAGATAAATTCATATTTGAACTGCAAACAGCCTGAAAATATGATCAGTTTGAGGTGTTCATTACCTTGAAATATTCGTTCTCTTTCTACGGTTTGTGCTAATAATAATATATATGATATAAATAAGCTCTTGTCACAAAAAGACACTAAATGACCAAAACATACACAAAACGACTACAGTACAAACGATCCAAATCGACCACAAATAGACACTAAATGACTGAAAATAGATACAAAACAACCAAAATCATACACACGACTACATATGACCTAAAATGACGACAGAGACACAAAACGACCACCTTGAAATGTAAAATGATTAAAAATACTTGCAAAATGACCACAAAGAGATGCAAAGTTACTACAAAGAAACACAAAATGACTAAGAATAGATGCAAAATAAAAACAAATGACTACAAAGACATGCAAAACAGCCACAAAATGACCACAAAGAGAAGCAAAATGGCCAAAAATAGATGCAAAACGACTACAAAGAGATACAAAACTACTAAAAATAGATGCAAAACAATCACAGAGCTGCAAAATATCTACAAATGCACTCTAAACAACCACAAAACTACCACAAAAAGACACGAAATGACCAAACATAGATGCAACATGACTACAAAGAGATGCAAAATGACTAAAAGTAGACTGAGTTTGGGTGTCTTGTTCTTATGTAGAGAGGATGGGGGGGGGGGCTCTTACCCGTCTGTGCCCAGGGGCCCATTGTCTCATAATAATCCGTCCATGGTTAGAAGAAAGATTCTAAAAACGGACTTTTGCAGGTTCATGTACCAGACACATAGAAAGTGTAGAGAAGCTGTTTGCACCGTTGAAATGAGCAGAGAGTTGAAAGTTTGCAGGAAGACCGACACCGGAGGAAAGGTATGAAAACAGGGTGCTTCCAGCAGGAAGTGCCTCCACACCTCAGACTGTAATTAAAGGCTTTCAGCTGCATTAGCAAGCGTTTCCAGTGACAGGTAATAAAGCAGATCGCTTAATTGCAAATGAATGCACACACCCCCGTTCCATTAGGCATAAATAATTTGGCCACTTGGGTATGTGCCTCCCAAATTACTTATTCTTTTTGTGTCTCAAATTACCTATTCTTTCTGATGTTGCCTTTAGTTGATTAGCGAGCTGCGTGCGACTAGCCATTGGCTTTTTCCAGGTTTTCAGCCCGTTTTCATTTTTCATAAGGTGAAGAAGTGCTCACATCGGGCTGTGGATTTGTTGTTTTGCTTTTGTTTGTGCACAAGCCACTTTCATTACTGGCACGGATCATAATTTATGCAGTTATTCCCAACTTTAGCTTCTTTTTTTTTTTCGGTGTGATTCTGTACGGGCTTTTCTTCTCACACCTTGTATCGTTTTTGCTCGGGGACGTAGGATGAATATTAAATAATGTCGCAGTGGGCTTATTGCTTTGTTTTCATCTGGTGCACACATATCGCCAGTACATAGAAAGTACAAGTTTTCACATTCATGAAAGATTTATTTTCCTCTCTAATATACATAAACATTTCCAGGACAAAGGGATACTTGTTCCTGTTGGTTCCTCGCTGCTGATTGCGTGTGATCCCGGTGATCTCAGAGTTAAAGTTTCTTCTTCTCTTGATCTCATTAGAAGTTGTTTTCTGGCTCAGTGTGAACTAAAAGACCTGTAAATGTAGAGCAAGATGGCTCTCCTCATACATGCATATTATCATGTAAATCCCCTATGACATAATCAATATTTAATTTCAAACAGCCCTATTTTTGAAATTCACAGGAATTTTTTAGTGTTTCTTTTCTTCCACGTGCATAAATGACTTGAGACGTTTAATGAGTTTCATTTTCAAAACTCCGTCCTTTTTCTGCAGGCAGTTCTGTGCAGATTTCATGTTGTGTTAGAGCAAAAGAAGATATAAGTTTTGTCCTTATGATTTTTTATCACTTGATTTCACAATGTGCAAATAGCTTACAGTAACCTGCGGGCATGGCAGGGGATTGTGAAGGCTGGGAGATGCTCGTCCAGGCTGCGTGTCAGCAGCGTGCATGGTTGTTATTCAGAGCGGTCTCCTCTATACTTTTATAGACATCCTCCCAGCAGGAAGTTGGATCAGCCAGTCCTCTTGTTTTCATATCCATTGTTTGATTGTTGAGATTTGGGAGGGCTGCACATCGGCTTCTTTGTCAACCTCTGCGACTTAAAGCACCCTAACACCATTCTCTGAGTAGATTTACAGAGAGGTTTACTTTTTATCTTCAAAGAAATATAATGCTGCCTGAGGTTGAGCATAAGAAGCATCTTTTATAACAATTAATCTGGAAAAAAACATTTTACTATCCAACAAGCTGGTTCTTGTTTATCAGATTAAACAGATGTCCTTATCAGCAAGAAGATACTGAATTCAATGTTCTGTATTCTCAATAAGTTGCTGGAGAAAAAAAAGATGAATTACCTCTGCCAGGGATGTTTTTGGTTCAGTTTGTCTGTTTGTCAGCAGGATTACAGAAAAACTACTTTGCCCAGTTTTCATAAAACTTGGTGCCCTACTAGTATTGTTTTGGTCAGACTGTCCTCATTCACTGTTCCTACACATACCTACCAAAAGTGATGCACTGTAATTTATATACAACTCGTATTCATCAAGAGCCATGTTGGTGTTTGCTGTCAGACAGGGACCTCTAGTGGACGGAGTAATTAAGACGGGAGCACCGGACAAAGTCATGTGACGTGGTATAAAGTCTGTGTAGGGAGGAGGTCATGCTGTTGGACCCGGGGCTGGCCCTCGGCATAGTTAGGCCGTATAGGCGGCTGTCTGGATCGCCACCATGTGGAGGAGCAAAAGATTAAGAGAAAAAAAAAATTCAAGATATGATTTTTATTCCAATGATGTGTGCCGCTGATCCCATAATTGTCCATGTTTTAAGAAAAATATGTTTTTTGGTTTTGCAGAGGGGGGGGCAGATTTCACCCAGGGCTCCAGAAATGCTAGGGCCGGCCCTGGGTGGACAAGGTCCAAAAACACCAGACTTTCGGTGTCCGGGTCTCGGACGTACTTATTTTAATGCAAACCATGATCTTTTTGTGAAACTTAACCAAGAAGTTTTGGTGCCTAAACTTAACCAGACACCATCGGTCGAATGATTACAGAGTTACTCCTGCGAGGGTTAAAAATACTGTGTCTTTCCATATTACAGCACCAAGTTAGATATAAATCTAAATGTACCCGTCAGTTATGATTTGAATGGTATTTACAAGTCTGAAACTGATAATTACAGTAACGCCATGAAAATATATCACAGCTTGACTTCGTCCTGATTGGCTCTTCTCACTAAAGATTGTCTGAAATCCGTCCAATCAGGTCACTTTGTCTCCACTCAGCAGCGTCAGGTGCATTTTGTGACAACTTTCTGTTCTAATTTGATACAATTTCAAACTTTATTTGCAACAACATCCACCGTTTCTCCCCTGGTAAACACAGGAGATTTCAAAACCACAACATTTTAATGAAATAGCATCATACAGTAGTAAAGCCTTCTATGCAGATTTAATTTAATTTCCTCCTAAAAATGCAGCGAGACTTTCACCAGTCAAACTCCCAGAAGGAGGTGTGATGGTGACCAGACCCCCCCCTCCCGTCCGCTCTCTCGCCCCCCGCCGAGCGAGCCCGCATGTCGTCCCCAGGTTGCGACAGCCCTAATTAAAATGTCCTTCCTCATTATCATCGATTGCCCCGCGCATTTTGGAAAACAACTGCAGTGCTGAGCTCTGGCAGCGGCGGCGACGGCCGCCAAATATAGACATGTGACACTGGTCTTTAGCCCCGTCAGATGGTCCCGGTCCGACATGAGAGCGAGAAAAGTGGGGCAGCAGCCGAGTCTCCCCAGTGGACGCTGGACCACAGCTCACAAACACACGCGCACACACACACACACACACACACACACACACACTAGACCGCAGATGGCCGGTGCCCCATTCCAGGGTTCATCAGCCACAAGAAGAAAAAAACACACACGCAAGAAAAACAAACTTCCAGTCATTAATAGTATGATTTATTCATTAACAAGTGTGTGTTGTGAAGAAAGTTTCTCATTTATACAATCTGTGACAATATTTCTAAGAGCTTTACTGGATGCAGAAACAGTCATGAATCCAATAAAACACCTTCAATTATTAATAATGTTGAAATGCTCCATCGAAATGAGAATATTAGATGAGAATATACTTCTGCTCCGTTTTAATTCTCAGATTTATAGCAAGGGACAATTCTACTGGTCGGATGAAGACATTTGTACGTAAGTCATAATAAGTCTATCATCTGTAAGGATAACAAACCCAGGTCTGTTTTCTGTCTGCTGTGTCAAAACGCAGCAGCAGTCTCGTGTCATGTTGTTTGATGATGTCATGTGGCATGGAAATGAAAGGTGGGAAAGATTACCATGTACACGTATTTCAAGTGTTCACATCAGTTGTATGAATTTGAAGCTATCTACTAGAAGCTGTCTGCTATTTGAAGCATCTATATTATATATTTTTGCTTTTTTTAGAGATGTTCTGATACCATTTTTTCCTTCCCGATACGGATTCTGATACCTGTTACTATACGATACTTATCAGCTGATACCGAGTGCAGAATTTGTCATGTTTCCATCACTGCCGATCGGAGCTGGAGCCGATAAACTGCAGAGTACTACTACTGCAGAGTACTACTACTGCAGAGTACTGCTACTGCAGAGTGCTACTACTGCAGAGTACTACTGCTGCAGAGTACTACTACTGCAGAGTACTACTGCTGCAGAGTACTACTGCTGCAGAGTATTACTGCTGCAGAGTACTACTGCTGCAGAATACTGCTACTGCAGAGTACTGCTACTGCAGAGTGCTACTACTGCAGAGTACTACTACTGCAGAGTACTACTACTGCAGAGGCCTTTGACTGCAGATTGTAACTTTTCCTACTGAAGACAAAAGCCAGATATTTGTGGGTTTATTGTCCAGTGGAGAATTGTGCTCACAGTAGGCTAATTCAAACATGCTATGCCATCGCTTTGTTCATATCTATAACCTAATAATAACCAAAACAAGTTGCGGGCCGCTAAACCAAAACAACAAGCTGAAAGCAGCTAAAATGCTCTGTAGAGCTGAAGGGACTTTTCAGTCTCATTTGATTAAAAACTACAAGTGGCACCCTTTCAAATTAAAGTAATTTGAGCCATTGTTCATATAAAATATATGAATAAATGCAGTTTTAACACTCATTGAGTTATAATGGCCTGTAATTGACCTGAGCATTAAAGTCACACTTTAATCTAAAGACAGGAAAAAGGCCTAGTGCTGCAACATGTTGCCATCAATCATTCATCAGCCAATGTGGGCACCGAAACACGTCGGCCAATAAATGATTCATGGGAACATATTGCCTTCCGTGAACCTTTTTTTTCCTAATTTTAGATATTATTTCTCGGACCCCGCGTGTCCTATAGCGAGGCCGATAACTCACTTACTGCCCCTTTAAATACCAGTGTGCATTTATATAAGCGAGGCTTCAGGCTTTAGCCACTTGACGGACAGATGGACGGACGAATGGACAGACACACAGGCAGACACAGGCATGTCAGCGGAGGCACGTTGCCGGCTGGCGAGGCAGGAGAGAGGGAGCATCTGCCGGCGGGTTTGAGGAGCAGCCATGGCTTCTGTGAATCAGGATCTCCCCTGACGCCGGTGGCGGGCCAAGAAGGGCCACGGCGGTGCCAACGGGTCAGAGGGAATCACAAATGGTTCAAAATATCATCACCTAAAAGGGTCGGGAATATCTAAACCCTCTGACACGCGTTTACCTCGACACCTGCATCAGACATTTAAAGTCAAACTCAGGACCTTCTTCATCAACTAACAGCTGAATCATAAAATCCAGACGCAAAACGCTGTAAAGCTTCAGCATAGCAAATTAAAAACTATAATAAAGGGCTAGTTCACCCAAAACACAAATGCACAAGCCATGCAGATCATTTTATTTTAATTAAGTCTTCCTATTCAGATAGTTTTAGTTTCATTTCTAAAGATTTTGAGAAATCCTTAGAAAAAAAACCCATATTATCTGTCAACACATTCTCACTCCCAACTTGTGAAATACAGCAGCTTGGTCAGGACTGGCGTCATTTTTAAACATGCAGGGTGTCCCGTTGTGACTTGGTTTAGAAAAAGATTGTGGATTGGGTTAAAATAACTACGTTTGTTACGTAAGTCAAGTTAAGAACGTTACGTAAGAAAGTTCACTTACGCAGCCAACAGAACTTTAAAAAAGTCAACGTTGACTTTTAATTTCACACAAACAGCGGTCTCCCGGGTGATCTCTCTGCAACAGATTTCAGTATTTTCTGCTATAAAATGATGACAAGGAAGGGTCACCTTTTGTCAAATGCAACATGCCGAAAATATCAGGATTTCTCTTCTGCATCCGGTCACATCTTGCAGTATGCAAGAAATCTTTTAGAAGAAGAATTCTTTATAGAAGAAGAATTCTTTATTTGCCAAGTACATTTTACATACATACAAGGAATGTGGTCTCTGCATTTAACCCATCCTA
>JAOVVB010255334.1:0-19772 GCA_028570985.1 Heterobranchus longifilis
GTGTGTGTGTGTGTGTGTGTGTGTGTGTGTGTGTGTGTGTGTGTGTGTGTGTGTGTGTGCGTGTGCGTGTGCGCGTGATCATGAAAAATGTGGTCCTGGAGACGGATCTACCACAGAGGCAGATTTGGACAGAGCAAAATGAATATCCCTTTGGAGGCAATAAAGTAGAGCTGAATGATTTTGAAAAAACATCTAATTGCGATTATTTTGACTGCTATTGCTATTGTGATATTATTTGCGATATTAGAGGGAATGATAATTATTACATCATTATTCTAATTTTCATTGTGAAACATTTTTTAAAACTTTTTTCTAGGGATTTGTACCAAACAATGATGCTTTATTAAGTCTGTATATGATGTGTAGGCCACGACATCTCTGCAGCACCATAATATTTCATTTAAAATGGTATTTTGACGTATTTTGCCTTTACCAAATATTGCACCTCCTGCGATTTCACAATCTGGCCATATTGCGATTTCGATAACATTTTGATTAATTGTTCAGCCTTACAATAAAGACTATCTAATCTAATCTAATTTTGTCACTGTGATAGTGTAGCAAGATGCAGTCATGAAACTTAGGTAGGTTGAGATCAAAATGAAGTTAGAAGTTGGGTGTAGTCTGAGCAAGGGTGCCGGAAGTAGGAGGGTAGAAAGTAGGGAAGGCCCTGCATGCACGCACGCACGCACGCATGCATGAATAATGTTGAATCATGGATGCAAACAAGCTAATCTATCTGAAAACAATATTCAGTGACAGCTGCAGGAATGGGTGATGGGTTGAAATTGCTCGACAATGATAGGCATCAAACCCTGTCCAGCTCTGCCTGTCGGCCTGACATACTGCTGATGACAAGCCGAGGGTGTCACTGTTATAAATGGCACCTGAGTGGATAACCTTTGATCTCACTGAATTAGTGATCATCCTCGCAGTGCGAGCGCACACCTGCCTGTGGTGGGGGACTCTGCCTCCCAAACCTCACTGATAACTGGATGCATTGAGGAATGGAGGAAGAGAACAGAAGGTGATAAATGTGTTGGAAGAAAATGAAGAGAGAGGAGGGGAGGGGAGGTGTTGAGAGTCACGTCTACTGACGCACGAATATAAGTTGGCATCAGTGCATACAAATGTGGTCTACTTTTCAGTCAGTAATTAAAATGTCATCTCTTCTGTGCTTTTTAGCGACATTAGCAGCATGGCTCAATGGGTGGCAACGTCACACTGTTGATCCAAACTGAAATATTTCAACAAGTACTGTATGGATTGCTATGCAATTTTGTACAGACATTCATGATGCACATGTATGATTAATGACTTTGGTGATCCATTTCCTCTAGCACCACCATGGCTGGGTTTGAGTGAAATGTCTTAACAACTATTAGATGCCTTGCCATGAAATTTGGTACACACATTTATGCCCCCCTCAGGATGAAATTTACTTGTGTTTAGTGCTAATGATGGTAGCATATGAACATACCGAAATTAGATGCCTGCTAAACATTGCCGTGGTAAGCGTGTTGCAGTGTATGCACTGAGCTCAAAGCACCATCTGTGCAGCCTCACAGTGCCACTAGCATGGCTGTTAGGCTACATCCACACTAATACATTTTTTGTTTTAAAACACATAACTTTCACTACATTTACGTCCTTCTACATTTAGTGTCCATGCTGCTCCGTCGTTTCTGAACCCCTAAAACTGAGACGTTTTCAAAACGCTTCTGACCCTGTTTTACTTTGAAAACTCCGGGGTTGCAATTTAATTGCGACTGCAATTAAAATATAACAAAAACAGTCACTATAATTGTGCTTACCATTGAACTGTTATTGGGCCTTTATTCTGAAATGTGTCAGTGCTGTTTATTGGTAATGATAACAAACTGTATCTTTTATATTAAACTGTAAGTGTATTCACTTGATGCCAGATGTCTTCTTCTACTGTTGCTGCTACTGTCATTGCAACCTGTATCCAGTATACATTCCAGACTGTAAAACTTCACATGTTGGACCGTCTCTTACAGATGATCCACCTTTCAGCTGTGGGCGACTGCACATCGCAACAAGAGACGACACCTGACTTTGCTGCCCTCGTTCACGCTCATCAGAGACTTCATTCCACACAGTGAGTAATATTTGTGTCTGGCCCGCGGCAGGCTGATCAATTTCTCATGGAGGCCCCCCCATGGAAAATATTTGCCCACCCCTGGTGTAAAACCTGGGCATGCCAGCCGCCACTTGGATTTTGATGCACTGTCTATTCGTGCTGCTATGTTACAGGTACTTGGAGCGACCAAAAAGGCATCAGCAATAATTTCTCACATTTTATATACCAAATAAAAACTACATTATATAAGGCTTGTTGAATATGTGACGCCAGCAAAGAAGTCCTATGATAAAACAGTTTTCATAATAGGTTTGCTGGGATTTCTGACCATCAGTATTTTCACTGTGCATTCGGCTAACTTACAGGGAAGGTCAGCTCAAATTATGTTATTTAAAATGCCCTGATTTTTAAACTGTCATAAATTAAAGGAGGTGTGTTTTCTTTCAGAGGATTGCTGAAATGTTCAATGTCATCCTGTTCAGCGTGACCCCGACTATGATGTAAAATTTGAAGTTATTTTACTGTACAGTTTTTGAGAAAATTAATGGGAAAATTAACTCAATTTACATTATAACCTTCATGATTTCCTCACATTTCATAAAAAACACCCTTAAGAGGTTTGTGGAAATCTTCAATAGAGTCCTCTTCAGAATGACCCTGGCTATGACCATCTTAAATTTAAGTAATTTAAGTAATTTTTACGATCTTGCTTCAAACTAAATTGAAAAGTTGGCAATCTGACCGTGGCCAGAGTGCAGAGAGAGAAGGACAAATACATCAAATGGAGCAGTAAAAAAAAAATGTTGCATGTACACAGAAAAAAAATATTTTGAGTAGTATTCTCCAAGCCCTTTCATTGCCATTTTCAATCCATCCAGCAGACGCCCTCGGACTTTCCCTCCTCTCCCCATCACCTGACTGCCCCGCCCATCTACAGTACACACCTGCTCTCACTTCTCTAATCAGCTGTGCAGCTCCCCGCCCACCTCCTCACCTGCATCTCATTCCCTCATCAGCCTCTCGGCTCATATACCGGCACTTTTTCACCCACTCCTTGCCAGAGTGTTTCAGTGTTGTGCTATTGCTTACAAGCTTCTGTTGACCCTTAACCTCTGCCTGCCTGCCTGCCTGCCTGTAAGTCCTTCACTTTGGCTTTCAATCATTGAACTGCTGTCTGCCTCGGTCAGTTGTCTGTGTTTGGATCAAACCCTGTATTTCCTGCATTGTGACAAAAGAGGTCATAACTGTGTACTTGATGGCTACATGATATTGTTAGCTTGTAGCATGAGCAGTCCACAGTGTGGAGAAAAAAAAAACATGCAGTCGTAGCACGTGCAGTTAGCTTGTTAATTCCCGGCAAACTCAAAACTGCAGAAATTGCTGATCACAAACCTGCTGCCACCAGTGAAACGCTGGTTCTTTCTTAGCATTAACTTATAAACTTACTGGGTCGTGAGTGAAGCAAAAGCACGGAGCTTCTTCAGTGTTACTGCGTTGACTTTAATGACACAACTCTTAAAGGACCGCCCTGTACAGAAGCAAGTGTGATACATCCCCTCATCATCATATCACTCCGCCAACCTTAACATTACTAACCTACAGGCAAGGTGCACTGTGTTAAGTAGTTCCCTATCTAACTTACAGGAACAGAATACAATATTTATCTAGATGCAATTACCATTAATTAACTTAATTTAATGTAAATTGTTTTAATAACCCTGAGAAGGTAATCTTCAAAATAAATCTTCACAAAATTAAATCTCATTTTACAATATCAAGCCAAAAGAGGCTAAAGCTCCATGTCCCAGCCGATGTTCTTAGTTACGATAGCTAAAGAAAATCCCTGTTTGCGAAATTCGTTCTCGCCACTAACACTTCAAATACTGACGCTTGATCAGTGGCCATGCATCAGTATTTGAAGAGTATAAAGCGTAGTATAGTAGCATAGTATAAAGAGCGAGAAAGTCCATATACAAAGGAGGTCGGGGTGGACAGATGGGACAAACAAACAGACTTTCACCCAGGAGATCGCTGTAAGTGTTCCGTGTGAAACCAGAAGTCAGCATCATTTTAACTCAAACCATGATCTTTTCTTAAGCCTGACCAAGCAGTTTTGTTACCTAAACCTAAAAACAAAGTAAAGTTATGTTGGAAGTTTATTTTGAAAATGCACTGTCTGCATGTAACTAAGAAACTGACTCGCCGTCCCCGACACGTCCAAAACTGATGTTAGACGGGCGCCTAGAGCGTCGTAGTTTGAAGTGTAGGGCCACTGACCAAGCATCAGTATTTGATGAGCTGGGAGTGAGAATGTGCTGGTTTGAGGGAGGGAGTTATTGAACAGTTACTTTTCTCTGGGAACACCCATGTTCAAATAGAATGTGCTTCGTCTTGTTTGGGATAAAAGTAGGATTAATATGTGAAACGTTCCTGGATAAACCGACTTACAACCGTCAACAGCGGCAACAGCCTCCGCGTTATCAACCTGCGTGCTGAAAATGAGGCCTGCTCTGTTCTTTCTGACTGCAAAGATCTACAAAGAATAACGTTCACCAGAATCCAGAGTTTCCCCCAGCGTGGACACAGCGCTGTGGAGGTGGATAGGTCTGTCCAAATTATCAGTCAGAGTCATTAATTTGTAATGATAAAAAGACCTGATGATTATTATATTTTGTGAATGCCATACTAATTATATAATCACACTCCGCTTAGAGGCCATCAGCATGCACAACTCTCACACAGGCACACATTTGCCATTTCACACATACCTTTTAAAAGAGAGCATTTCCAAAGTCGTGCCTGTGCATTTTCTAAATCAATCACCGGAAATTAACCTCTTACTTAAACCTGAAATGCAATACTTCCATTAGTACTCATTTTTCTAAGTTAATTGCTGCTTACCTTTTAATTAAAAACGCGTTTAATTTGTGCTATGCCTTTAATTTGTGCTATCAGTGAGTCTGTGAGAGCAGATACCACGTTTCTGATTTTAGAACATACAGGAACTCTTCATTGTGTTAAAAGTTTCACAATGAAGTTACTCTGTATTCTGTGAAACAGTCAAGAGCCCCAATTTCCTTCCACAACTGGACAGTTAAGAGTTTTGCAGTCTGACCACACATTACTGCTGAAATGAGGAGCGTCCTTATCTGAATGCTCACGCTGCTTCTTGGTACCATTATTTCAAGTCTTTCTCTCCTCACTGTCAGCCTTTTTTGTTGCCTAAGGCAATTATATCTTTAATTGAACCTGTTCAGTGTTTAATTGGACACCTTTTCCTCATCATATAACATTATTCGCAATTTAATAAATATTTTTGAACTCTTTCAGGCACATAAAGACACCCTCAAAATTGCTCGACCACCTGCCCGGAAATGTGGCAGGGGCATAATCAAACGTTTCTTCTACATGGGTATGCAATAATGATAAAAAAAAAAAAAAAAGTTTTATGGAAGTATCTGTTGTTGCCAGTTTTAATGAGGACAAATTCTGAGGTTATGCCATTTCATGTCCATCAATTGAGTTCTTTCTACTAAAAGAGGCACTTACAGAAAGTTTTAAAGAGTGTATTCAGAGTCAGTCGGTATCATTAAATGTGCAGCAGTAATTTGGAACCTGCTACAGCAAATAATGTAGAGATTGATTCTCCGTGTGTTCTTTTCACAGAAAGGTCAGAGGTCAGCTCAGCTACAGAATAGCTCCGACGGAGGATTCAGCATCTTTAACCTGGAGCTCTTCTCACCACAACACCCTGCTGCTCCGAGGTGCGCGCCATTCACTGCAGAAATTGTGAGTTGAAATCCCACTTTGACCTTTGCCAAGTATCTTATAGTATCTATCATCTTTCATTTAAAGCTAATATTACCGCCTCACGGTTGTATGCCTCTGCCAAACAGTCAAGTTGCAGTTTACATCCATGTCTGTCCAGACTCGTATAAAATATGTAGTGAAGATTTTGAAGGAATTCTATATAAAAAAATATATTAAGTGTATGTTTTTGGTGAAATGTGGATGCTTCACACACGTGTTTGACCCGGCAGCACAGAAGATCTAAACAATCACCCAAGATTAGTGTCACCAATTCAGTATCAAATCTCCCCTTCCTAAGTTAATGCGTTTTTGCAGAACATTAGGATGTCGCCGTGAAGTTGACCTTTGACCTTTTGGATATAAAATGTCATAACGTCATAATTTTTATCCTATTTGTGTGAAATCTTGTCATAATTAACTCCACCAGGTCACATTTTTGGCCTTTGTCGTGGCTCAAAAACTGACATCCAAATAAAACTTTGGTCTCATTTTGAACCGAAGCATCTGCAGATTAATACGATAATACTGCACGATACGATACGAATAAATCCCTGTTTGTGTTAGCGTAGCAGCCGGGATGTACATAAGCAGGGAGGAAAAAAAAGTTTTTTCTGGTACAGCGTGGTTGGTCAGTGGCGTAAAGTGTGTGTGTGTGTGTCCATGACTACACGTTTGGCAGCGGTGTATTTTGGCCAGGACAGACAATTGAGTGAAATTCAACTCTTCTTTGTTTGGGAGGAGAGAGAGAGACACCGGGGTTGCATGGCTGGGTTAAAAAAAAACACAACTTTCACCCAGGAGACAGAGGTTTGCATCCTGTGTGAAACCAAAACAAGAGAAGGGGGATGCACCTGGCAGAGATCTGAGCGCACTTTTCTAGAAATTCCCTCAAGGCGGTCCTGAGATGTCATGTTCATGAGAATGGGAAAGATGGACAACCCCAAAACATAATGCCTCCGGCCACAGCTTTCGCTGGCACGGAGGCATAAAAACAGTTTTGTCTGAACTTCAGCTGGATTCAGTAAGAAACGGTGTGAGACTGTGAGTGCAAATTACCAGCCAGGTATCGTGTGGGAGTACACAAGTAAACAATTATATTTTCATTATAGTGATGTTGTTACCTACATTTAGTGTTTAGTTAATTTACTTTCATGATCAAAGCAAAACAGCTTTGTTTCAAGCAAAAAAAACAACAACCTTAGTTTGATTATCGGTAAAAAATCAATAACCGAACAACATTACATTCGGGGCGGCTGTGGCTTAGGGGCGGGTCGTCATTTAACAAAGGTGCTGCTGCACCCGACGGTCGGCCAGCGCCTTGTGTGACTGCTGAGTATGAATGCGTGTGAACGGGTGAGTGAGTTAAGCGATTTGTCCGGTAAGGTAGAGAGGAGCAATATAAATGCGGTCCATTTACCATTTAAATTACAGAGATTAAACAGAGATAAAAGAGAAAAATAGATTGCCAAAGCAGTGATTGAACACTGTCCATTTCTCCTTCTGGTCAACCTTTTAACATGCTGTATTCATGTTACAAACTGAAAATCTATAAAAGCTAGATACTTATCCTCTCTCCATACAAGCCAAACATGGCTGCCCATGATGAATAATTCAAAGATTTCTTCTTTAAGATCAAGTTATGCTTCAGTGTAATTGCTTCAAAAGGAAAAGCTTTCATCGAACCACGCTCCGGCCTTGACAGTATATGAATTCAAAGTAGCCTGTCATCAGATTTCTACATCTCTATTGCTATTTGGCAGTTCATAAGGTTTTAACAAGTGTCACATCAATAAACACCGGAAATCTATGCTGTACACATTGACAGACAGAGTGTTGCATTAAAGTACACCCTGCAAAAACCCCACAGCAAACGTATTCATATCCAGACACCTTAGAAGCAGAAGTGTGAGACGGCTTTATATCACTGTGAGGAAATTTCAAAGCGCATGCTGAGATTTTAGATTCTAATAAAGTCAGCATTAAAGTATTTGGGGGGGAAAAGGAATTGTGACATGACTGCCTGATGTCACTCAAATCCATTGTGGCAAATGTCTTTCCCTCACCAGGACTTTTACTGTACGACCATTATGTGGTTACTACAGTATAAAGAAAACAAGTAAAAAATAAACAGCATAAATGTCATTGTTACAAAAAGGGAAATAAAAGATGTAACATGAATTGCTTCAACCTTCATGACTCATCTACATATTTGTGCATCTGTACCAAAAACAGAAAAAATACACACATGCGTTTTATGTAAGTGCTTTAAATATAAACATAGGTAAGAAACTCACAATTCACAAATTAGCATGCAACATGTTAACATGACCTTATAAAATGTATATCTCACAAACAGTGAACTACAAATGGTGATTTCCTGTGATACTTAAAGGAGTCAGCAGGGGCACGTTCAATCTCAACACAGTGTGCACCGTGTTGCTACGCTTTCCAGGCTGAACGACGTGTTTCCTTCAAACAACAGGCTTTGAGATCATTTTTTTCTCGTTTGGTGGGTGTGTCTGACCTCAATCTTGTATAATGATTGATTTCTTTATTTGTGTGTCATGCACACAAAGTGCCCAACCCTCATGGGTTTACAAGACGCCAAAATTACCATTGCAGTGTTCAAACATTTCATTATATTTAATTTAATAAACCCTGCCACATTAAAAAGGCAGTGCGCCTGCGTAACACAACAGGGTGTTCAACACACCACTGTTTCCATTCAAATAAACGTTTTGCAACTTATAGCAAATTTAGCAAAATAGCAACGTTAGCCCATACCACGAGAACCACTAGATGTCGCTATTTCTATTTAAAAAAAGTGTATATATTTATATAGAAATATAGTCACAATCCCATGGTTTTCAAATATTGTATGCCTACATCATCTAGTTATGTTTGTCCAAAATGGTCCATTTTAAGAAATGGAGGGAGTGATCTTTTCTTTATCATATAATCATAGATTTGCAAAAATAAAATCTGGCCTATGGGGCGTTACATAGTCAACCCAGCTTTCCCAGCATGACATAAATAATTCAAATTTATGGTTAACATATGCAGTTATCTTAATCATTTTGTAAATGTCATGTTGTAATGTCCATCATGCTTTTAAAGTTGGGCTCTCCTGCGAAAACCATTTCCTCATAAGAGCCTTTTTACTCACTACCAGCAAATATAGTTAATAACTATTTGTCTCTTTTCGGCCATCCTTGAGGTATGAGACCAAAAAATAAGGGCTTATTCTCCAGGGGTAGATGGCATGCACAAATATCTTGTATTATTATTATTATTATGTAATATTATGTAGCCCTCTTCAAAAATCTTTAATAATGGGGCGATCCCAGAAAACAGAACTGGGGAGTTAGGCGTTACTATTTCAACAGACAGAACATCAATTTTAAAGGCACTGAAAGTCAAAATGTGTAAGATGGATGGTGTAAAATATTGGCACCTCCTCTTGATATATTTATATATTAAATGTCCTAATTCTTACTTTCCATTCAGGAGAAACCTAAGAAAAATAATATAGTCATATAGGATTATACTTTACCTTGGAGCATTTGATTATAGTGTATCTATTTGTACATAAACCCCAGGGTACATAAAGGCTACAGCTCAAACATCAAAGGGGATTTTCTCTCATCAGAGCTACTTATTGTTTGTTCTCTGCAAAAAGCAATTTGAACCAAGTACGCATCTAATAAACAATTGTAGAGTGGCCTGTGCTGCGGCTACATCCCAATAATATGAAGGCAATTTGTAGTGGAGGGATTCAAGACAACGTGAGGCGAGAGGAAATCAATAAAAAGGCAGAGCATAATGATAGAGCTCCTAAAAACGTACATTACACTGCTGTCTCTCCTGACGGTGTGAGAGCCTGACGCATGAAATGAAAAGCTCCATTTGTATTCTGCGCAGCGATCCTGCGATACAGCGAGGACGGTGGTTTGTCCTCTCACCTTTTCCAAATCAGTGTGGAAGGTATTCGTGATTAATGCCATATCTGGTCGCAACATACTTATTTTAGTTCTACCCCCAAAAAATGACAAATTGCAGGTTTTTTGGGGGTATGTGTGTGTATGTGTGTGTGTGTGTGTGTGTGTGTGTGTGTGTGTGTATTCATGTTTTCATCTGGGTTATGTATCCAGGGCAGGTCTGACCGATGTTCTCTTGTAAACCAGGGAGTTGGTGCAATTTATCCCCTCTCTATGATCCTCACAACTGCCATTTTTCCGCTCGGAGGTGATTTGGCAGCAGAGGGAACTTTGCTGTGTTAAGACAGATGTGGAACCAGAATAGCCGTATAGATGCACATATGTTACACGCCTGCTTGTATGTAAATACTTTGACCAATATGGGATTAATGGTTTTTGATGAGACTGTCGTCCCCCGAGAAGCGACACCGTGCGTCGTTTGTACAAGCAGCTTATTACGACCCATACTGACGTGTCTTGTTAGGCGGCGACCTCCAGTGTTCGTAGTAATTATGACGGGAGCAAAGCGGGAAGTTGTGTAACGTAGTATTAAGACCAGGAATGTCGGAAACGCTCCTGTCGTATTAGAGGGTAGGGTCAGTTGTCTTATGTGGTAGTATGGTTTGGAGGACTAGTAGTTTTTTATTCAAGTAGCTTCTGGGAGCAAAAATCTTTAACCATTTTCTTACCAAAACATCACACATTACTGACGGGAAAAAGCTTTTTGAACAGCGCTCAGTGTTAAGGGAATTTCTAGGACACATTATACCGTACCTTTTGATTAATTGAATTAATTAGCTTAATAAAATCAATAAAGATAATGTGGAATGGAAATATAGTCAGGCAATATTTAATTAAACACACGCATGAATCAAATTGCAATTAATAAATGAAGCGTGCAAACAAAATAAAACCTAATTGCAGGTTTTAGAGGCTGCAGGAAATGTATTTTATTCATATATATCCCAGAATCACAAGTGACACAATTGCCTCCAATAGCAGTAGAGCAGCAGTAAATGTCATGTGTACAGAGTAGGCAGAAATAAGGTGACATTTGTATAGCTAATCTTTTTTTTTTATACTAGTTGTGTATATACCTCCTTATTTTCATTTTTATTTTTTATCTGTACTTATTTCTGCCGTCGTGCTGCTGCACAATTTCCCCCTCTGGGGGTCAATAAAAGGCCTATCTTACCTTATCTTTTTTGCTCGCAATTATCTCACATGTACTAAAAAGGGGACCTATATAATAACAGGAATTCTACATTTTCACATTGCTTCCTCGTCCCCCACCCCTACAGCTGTGAGTCTCTGGTGATAAAACCACGTGTGCTGCGTGTCACCTGATGAAGTGTGCTCATACAGCAGCTTGCAACCCCCCCCGGAGCAATGTTAGCCACGCATGCAGCTATCAAGCGGAGGGGGAGAGCTGGGGCCGGGGGAGGAGAGGATGGAGTACGGCTCCTCCCTTTCTGTCTCAGGGTGACAAGGCTTCTCCTCCACACCTTCACATTCGTCTAATGAGGTGATAAAGTGAATGAATGAGGCATGAAAGGAGACATGCTGCTGAGGCCAGTGTGTTCCCAAGATGCCACTCCCCCGCCCCGCAACCTTTTGCTTCGCTCTGTGTTTTGCGGTTGAGGACAGTCGGAGGAAAAAGCTCACAGGAGGATGAGGCAATTTGTGCAATGTGTCTGCAACTATCAGTCCTGGGTGACATGCATGCAGCCTCCGTATTATTTGTGTTTGTTGCAATTGAGCTGTGGAGCCGCAGTGAGGATCATTGGGGAGTGGAGCTTGTGAAATCTTTACCTCAATCCAATACTTCCCTCATTGTTGGTAGTTAAACCACTTTGAGTTAAATCACTACAAAAGACAAATGCTTGTGCTTTCCAGTCTTCTCCCCCCAAAAAAACAGTATTGTTCACCCGACTCAAACTTATAATGTAACATTTCCACATTAAAATATCTAAAAACGACTACATCTATGTTATAAATTTAGTTCGCGAATAATGCAGAGAAGCAAAAGAGACTTTTGACTTTTCAGTCATGTAAATGTTTCAGATTTGGCCAATTCTTTGTCATGCAAAGGAACAGAGTGGAAGCCTTTTTTTTTTCTTTTTTTTTTCTCGAGGAGCATGTGCAATCACTCTGAGAGATACCAGCAGAGTATGCCAGGCAGATTTATTAGGTGAAGTTTAATTCAGACGAGTTATTCAAAGAAACACTCTGAGCTAAAATGACTTCTCACAAAAGAAAAAAAAAAAAAAACCTGGATGTTTTTCTGCACAATACTGTTGGTCGTTGTTAGGTTTTTCAGACAGCTTATCTTGCTGAGACAGAGGAAAAATTCAAAGTGAATGCATTTGTAATGTTTTCACATCCAAGATTGAACAACGGCTGTCTTTTTAATTGGCAGTGTTAGATTCTAATAAAGTCAGCATTAAAGTATTTTGGAGAAGAGAAATTGTGATATGGTGTGATGATCAGTTGTTAAAAAGATAAAAAAATCTGATGTAGCCCGGCTCATCATCTCCAACAAAAAGCCAGGAGGTGTTAATGAGTAAGAGTTACCGCCAACACTTTATGATAACATAAGGGTACATGAATTATCGTGAAGTCATGCATGACTTAGTGCGTGAATTAATTCATATAGGTCTACTATATCATGAACTATCAGTAATTAATAAGAAGAAATAATGCATGAATAATAGGGCTCATTTTTTATGCTTGTTTCATGCTGAATGACTTATTTCCAAGAAACTTCTGAGCACATCTCTGATAAACACAAAATTTAAAGTGGTGCTTTTGCACGATTCTGCTCAGTTTTACAGATCTGTCGATAAAATCAACTAATTGATTAGTCGACAAAATCATATGACTGTTAGTCGACTAAGAATTTCTCGAGTCGAGGACAGCCGTACTAATGTTACAACATTATCATCATCATTTATTTTGATCTAATTTATTTGTATTTATTATTTTATATTATTTATTTAAATGCATATATAATTATATTTATATAGTATTTACATATTTATTTATCTATCTCAGAGTGTATTTCACTGGTGTTTCTGACTGTGAGTATGTCAGCTATGTCATGGCCGGTGTATTGTGTATTGTGTCGAGTATGAAGTTGTTGTTGTTGTTGTATGAGCGGTTCTCGAGAAAGCTGCATGCAGAAATCCCACAGGCCAAGTGTCACGTTACAAACAGGCATGTTTTGAACCGCGCTTGTTAGTACAAATTGCAGAGACATATCAGCTGTCAACCTTGTTGTCATGGCCATTGTTAGATTGTATCTCAGGTTATTACTGTAATGAAAATGTGTCCGACCCAGTTTGTGATATTGGTGTCACAACTGCATACCACTAATTTCTTATCCTTGCTGCCCAGCCACTTTTCAGCTCAACTGCATGCATGCTTTATCGCTTGGTGACCACCATGCTGCACTACTTTTGAGCCAGTGCAGTGCCATTACCAGCACCGGCTGCCAGGGGCAACGGGCCGGCTCCGCGGGATTGGAATGCAGCCGTGTGTGTGTGTGTGTGTGTGTGTGTGTGTGTGTGTGGGGGTGTGTGGGTGTGTGTGTGTGGGTGGATGACAAGCAATCTGTCGCTTGTTTACACTTTCTATATCACTTTCTGGGTGCTGTAAATCTCCATCCGTGTCTGTCCATGACCATCTCCCTCCTGGTTGGATTACATCTGCTTTTGTCTCTCTTTCTGTCTTCCTGTCCCACCGTGTGTGTATCACACACTATAAATCACCGTGTGACACTATGGCTTCATTTGATGTCTTTTTGTGAGCGAGCGCTCCCTCCTCTGACATCCGTTAAACTTTGAAAGCCTGCAAGAGCGAAATCTCTATTGATCTGCGTAATGGAGGGCGTGATGCTGCTGTTGGTGTGGTAATGTCATGGGGTGAGACACAGACAAACGTACAATCTTTTCTTTTTTTTTTTCTCTCTCTGCTGGCTGCCTGGAGACGCCGTCCATATTATCGATCCATCACTTAGATGTCACTTTTTCCACCATCGATCTGTCCACCTGGAATCTGGCTGACGACCAGGAGAAAAAAAAAACAACCTGAAATCAAAGAGGAGAGGAAAAACGCTTTTGATCCAGGCTGCTAAATATCTCGTGCCTCCTTAACAGGCACACTTCACAGGTCATTGAGAGGCCAGGGCTGTTATCATGAAAAGCTTGCCTCGCGCCATCTTTTCAAACAGCAGCGATGGCTGCAACAGAAAAATCAATGCCTTTCCACCCCCATCATGGCGAGTACCTCTAAAAGCATTTTCTATCCTGCTTTTCAGCAGCATTTATTAATCTTTCAGCAGCTGACTCTTGTCTCCCTCTCCATCTTAACATCTGGGATGAGGCTTAAGTGGTTACGAGCTCCCCTCACTCCTATCGGGGAAAAAATGAAGAGCTCACTGAAAGCAGGTCTTTTGCTTTGTAGAAGAATTGAGCTTTCGTTATGGATATGGATGGATGCAGATTGTTTGCTAATTGATTCTAATTTTAGTATATTGTACTTATTGAAGGCGAACAGCGGGGAATTGCCACTTCTGTGTTCAGTGAGATGATTTTTATTAGGAAAAATACAAACAAATATAGCTGCTGTCTTCTTGCGGTTCCATGAAGAAAATATCAATGAATATTAAAGAGGACATATTCTGCTCATTTTTAGGTTTATGCTTGTACTTTAGGTTCCTTTACAGCCTTTAATGTTCAAAAAAACACATTACTTTTCTCATACTGTGTCTGAATATATCTGTATTCACCCTCTGTTTTAGTGCCTGTCTCTTTAAGCCCCCTTTCTGAAAAAGCCCAGTCTGCTCTGATTGGTCAGTGTTTCCAGGTCTTCTGCATCAGCGCTCTCGCCGTCTCTGCACCGTCATTGCAGCAGAGGAATGATAGTAACAGCACTGTAGCGGCACCCGTTACATCACAACCGTGCAGAAGTCCTGGCAGCTCGTTTAAAGGCCCAGTTTTCCTGAATACGGGCTGTGTGCATTTTTCTGTTGATTGAGCATTTTGGTACTTTCACAGTATTTATAAAGCACCTAGACCTGCTTTATATATGTATAAAGTATATATAAGACATCGAAATCTTTAAAAAAAAAAACCTTTCTCGCTCTGTCTGACGGCTCATCCAAAAATTGGGAGATGGCTCCAATCCATTGATAGACTGATAGAGGTAACAGGGTAAGTCTTGGAAATATTGTGTTTAATTTGTCTTTTCAGTTGTGCAGGAAAGTATAAGAAGGAGAGAAGCATTTCAGGAGTGTCTGGCCCTGGGCCCAGACGACTGGCTACGGGCTGTTTGTCTAAATTGTCTGATTCAGCTGTTGATGGAGGTATTATTTGCAGTTGGAGTAAGGATGAGTTGCAGCAGATTGTGTGGAGTACGAGGGATTTTCTCAGCTCCTGGCTCATGGGTAGGGCTAAGAGAAAAAAATAATCCCTTCGACAAGTGCAATATGGACAAAATCCTCGATGGGGGAAATCCCATGTTTACTTGGACATACAATTCCACCACCTCCATTACTGCCAAGGCTTTTTTGAACATGGTGGGTTTTCATGGTTCTTTCCCCCCTGACTGGTGCTGTTTGATACCAAGCTGAGGTGTGAACGAGTACACGGAAAAATAAACAAACATTTGCTTTGCAGAAAAGAATAAAGAGTAGAAAAAGATCAAGCCAGGCTTTAAGCTAGGACTTTACTCCATATATCAGTTTGGCTACTTTTAAAGCTTGTACTACATGTACATGTTGTAGCGTTTACTCTGCAATGGTAAAAAAGTAACTATGGGTTTGCAATTGTCTTGCAGAGAAAAATGGAATGGATGCAATGAAAAAAAAAGGCAAAATGATGTGTTAAAAATGAAAAAAAGAGAGATAGACATTGTTTCTCCACCTACTGCACACTTTGCTAATTGCTGTGTAAAGTGGGCGTGGTTGTCAGACTGATCGGAAAGTTACAGAAAATTGTTGAAAGCAGCGATTTCAAGCCCAGTGTTGGAAAGGTGTGAAGGAAGGGGATTTCCAGACCGTTCTCATTCCCAGGTCGCCAAAACCAAAACCAAAGGTCAATGTTGACAAACGTACTTATTATATCCCAAACCATGGTCTTTTTCCTGAACTTACCCAAGTGGTTTTGTTGCCTAAACATAAACAAATACCATGTGTACCACGTGATAAAAAACTGCGCCCGTAAGTGTCACATTTTGACACGACCGTGAGCATCATGTTTTGACACGTAGGGCTACCCATTGTGTCCAATACTGACGCCAAGGGGTCTTGCGTCTAAGTGTCGAGTTGGGAATGAGAAGGGGTTGAATCACACCACACTTTCCACGATTTCCTGTCAGCACTCATATTAGTTGTGGCGATGTTAATACTCTACGTCTTCACTCAACAAGCAGATCTGGGCATCTACTTTGTATTTTCATCATGATGTCAGCTTTGTTGACATCAACATGTCAGATAAGTGTAGCACATTCACTTAACAAAATCGGACCTAACAGACTCAGGGCCCCATTGATGCAATCCAAATGTCACATTAAACCGATGCATACAAATAGCTTGGAACAACATATACTTGTCACCACAGTGTGTGCAGCTCAGTTAAAGCAAATTGACCAATTATTACATGCTGATTTTCAAAACACGACATAGACATAAAAGAGTCAATTTCCCACTAATTTCCTAATAATGTCCAAGACGTTTCCTGGAATGAACTATGCAATTTGGTTGTAATTTAAAGGGGGAAAAACACTGTGTTCAACGCTTCTAAAAAGAAATCTGTTGAATAAATCTGCAAGCAGAATAGCATGTCAGCTCAACATGCAAAAATGTGTCTACCGGCAAGAATACAATTCAGCATCTAGAGAATAACATTTTAAGAAAAATGGATGATGATTTTTTTCATGCAAGAATTAGTCAGGCTTACTTGATATACAGCGCTGGGAGACAATTCACACATCCTGACAGGCACCTTCCATTATCTCTGCTATCTATCTATTTTATTTTATTTTTTAACACTTTTATGGCTCATAACATATATTTTCATGAAGTCCAGTACAATGTAGATGGAGGGCACCATCACTGGATCCAGAGCTTAACATGGCTGAAGACAATTGTGATTGGTTTAAAGAAATACAAACAAACCAGAATGTTTTTTCCTCTATCCCAGAATGAAAACACACAGTAGTCAGATCATACTCCAGCACAGACACAGCGCTGTGGAGGTCTGACAATGTGAGACTATGCAAGAATATTCCCATTTTCTCTGTAATTAATAACACATTACACAATCCACAAAAAAATAAGGGCATTATTCGGACAGACCCCTAAAATGAAATGCCACCAACTGACCTGTTTGTCTACAAGCATCAAGTATGATCTAACACCAAACAAACACGCCACGTACACTGTATGCAGTGTTGTTTTTATTTTCACCGTTTGAAGTCTCAACATGATTATTCAGCTGCACACAACTAAATTATATTTCTATATCTGCAGTAATTGCACGTATCTTTGACTAAACATTCCACAATAGTCAAACCTCTCAACATTAAGGAGCTACATCAAGAAAGGGTATTTTTCCAGCATCGTGGGCGTTTAATAGAGAGCTGACAGCAGAAGGATGATGAGAATTGAGGGCAGACAGAGAAAGGTAATGACGTGGAACAAAGGTCCCCGGCCTGACATGAACACTGGATGTTGTGGTTATTTGTCGGCACCTTACACTTGAGGCCATAAGAGCGCCACATTAAGAACGTTTACACTAACATGGCCTATACACCAAAATATCTATGACTCCAGTATCTGTCCTCTGGGGCCTGAAGATTTAACCTTGTGATGTATATATTGATTGGATAAGAGCAGGTATTTTATTGACTTTTTCCCATTGGATTCAAGGGTCAAAGGCTATCTAAGGACCTGTCTCTTTAATATGACGTGTCGATATTTCAGAATTCCTAAAGGCTTGGCTGTCCAACAGCATCTCAGCGTGCATTTCAAACAAGCCTTTTATACCTGGAGCTACAACATGCCTACAAGCCCGTAACTATTTAAAGGAACAATGCAACATTAAAAAAAAAGACAACTAAGTAGAGAGTAGGGTTGAAAAACTATGGTTCTTTATTTTAATATAAATCCGAACCTTGCTCATAGCATGGCACCATCATTGCCGGTAGCACACAAGTGTTTCTTCCACAACGTGCTGAAGATGTATGCATTTATTCCAGTCTGGATTAAAATGTCAGCCAACTGTCAGTGGCAGTAACAAAGGAATAAAAGTGATCTGTCCTCGTGGATTGAATGAGACAAGGCACAAAGGCTACATCTGCAGTGCCAGAGATTTAAATATGTCTCATAACATCCCTTTGTCTCTAATTTCCTCCCCTGCTCCACTGTATACCAGCCAATAAAGCAAAACCATCATAAAAAAATAAAAAAAGTCCCAAATAACGTGCTGAGAATAGAGACCATTAATTTGATGTCTGTAATGTCTCTGTTGATTACACTCCTGTTTCTCCTCCAACCTAACCGGGTGGATTGTCTTTTACACATGAGCGCTTTAATTTAATTGCAATATTTCAGCATCTCCCTATTATGCTGTTGTATTAGGGGGTGTATGATTGCACTCATTCATTTTCCTGCTTTGGCTCCCAAGTGGGAAAACACAGACTTGACCTTGGGAGGGTGCACTTTGGTTCAGCAGATGAGGGCGTGTTGTCTGTACAGTGGGAGGACGTGGGGGAGAGTGTGTGTATGTAACACACCTCCTGCCTCGCTCTCTATGGACTTTCCTTTTACTCCTCCAGATTGGCTTTGGGCCACTGCTGGTATTGTCATCTCACAGGAGGGCCACTTCAATGTCCAAGCGTTACAAGAAAGCACGATATCCTAAAATTTTACTTTTTTAATTTCGATTACAACAAATAAATCCCTCTGCTGTGTCTCTGCCCGCTCTCGTCCTACCAAAACCTGAGTGGGCAGTTGCAGATCTTTGCCCTTTGCCATTGTTTTGCGAAAGAAAATATTTATTTTATTTAATGGAGTGATTTTATTTACATTGTATGTGACTGGGTAGTTTAAATTGGTAAGAAACCATAAACAAATATTAAATTAAAAAATGATTTTGCGGGTGAGATTGTATTATATTTTGTACATTATGTCGTGGGCCGGAGGGAGGGGGAGGGCCGGCCAAAAATGGCCCCCAGGCCGGCAGTTTAAGACCGCTGCTCTACACTGTGTAATGCACAAGTCTTTAAATCATTTTATTGTTCTTTTTTTGGTGAGTGTAAACTGATTTAATTGTTTATTATCAAACGTTACTGATTATTTTCCAGCACATTTCCAGCAGATGTTGTTACGTTTTTTGAGTTCATCTCATCTGCAGAATGCCATATTTCTCTCTTTCTCCTCCTCATTCTTTCATGATTGACTCATTATCATCGTATTGATTCATTAATGTTATTGTTGAGAAAATGTGCCTGACCTTCTAACTGATAAATAATCATCAAACAAAGCGTTGTGCATCACATTCTTGTTGAGCACAGCTTTTACTGGAATACATTCACTCATTGAAGGTTAGGCTCCAGGTGGAAATCCAAACACTATATTTATAAATACACAATTCTCTATCAGCCGTATCATCACTGCAAAATACTTCTTGTCACAGTTATCAGGCCCAAACCACTGAAGCAGATTTAATATTAGTAGAAAGTCAAACTGAATCTATGTTAGCTGATAAACGTAATCCGTATCTTATGCATTTTTTGAGCAGCTCAAGTGTGTGTGTTGTGTGTGTGTGTGTGTGTGTGTGTGTGTGTGTGTGTGTGTGTGTGTGTGTGTGTGTGTGTGT
>JAOVVB010255343.1:0-19771 GCA_028570985.1 Heterobranchus longifilis
CTGTTGTTTTTAGAGAAAAAAAAAACATTTTATTCTAGCTTTATTCATTCTTTTTTTATTAACACTTGGATGTTGGCCATTTTCATCAAAAACAACATTTCGGACAAAAAGCTAAGAAAATCATGTGCCAGTCATTTCTATCATTTTTGCCTATGTCTTATTTGCCTAAATATAAAAAGTTATCTGTCTACCTCTGATAGGTCAGCTAACGTTGTATGGATGACAAATCCCAGAAAGTCATTTTGGAGCTCTAGTTACCCAGTCCGACATTTGCTCAGATCCACCCAAGGGAAGGCATCCTTTGACCAGCTCTGATCAAAGTAAGGTCAAGTCACAAGTAGATAGTCAAAGGAATACGATTCAGGAATACAACTATTTAAAAGTAAGAAATCCATTAAGCATCTGGCTTTGGAGATAATCTGAATCCAGTGGTGCATCAGAGGGAATCACTCTAAGAGCTCTGGGTGTATGGTGTTTTGGAGTATGTGTATCTGGGTCCATGCAGCTCAATGCCACTCTGATAGAGTGCAGTACCTATCGAACACTCACCCAGGACTGGTTGAAGCTGTAGGTGTGCCTATGGTCCTCGATGTCATCCTCCTGCCTGGCCTGCTGGAACTCGTGCCTCAGCCTTTGTATCCGGTCGTGGTTACTGGGAGCCATCTGACCGCTGGGAGAGAAGAAAGAGGAGGTGAGAAAGTGGGACTAGTTGGTTATCTGGAGGGACTCGTTTAGCAATCCTTCACTCAGAAATTATACCTGGCACAATATTTTGTTGTTACTGATGCTTTTTCATATCTGAATAATTTACTTGACCACCCTAACACCCCCCTGAATTCCACTGAGGATCCCTTGATCTGACAGTTATGATTCCCTTTTGCATACCTGACTGACATCTCTATGTGCTTTTTCTTCCCACCCTCCCTCCTCCCAGCCTTTGCTCCTGAACAGCCCTATAACTGAAAGTGTCCCTTGTGCACCATTGTGAGTGATGCATGTCCCTTTTAGACTGCAAGAGAATGTTGGCCTTTTATGGTACGCAGTCATTAAACACCGTGGAAAACCCTCATTTACATCCCCTTCATTAGAGGGCTTTGAGGGGCCTGTCAATAGGAATCAATAGCCTTCCCTAAGCTTAATCAGGCTCTCCTTTTATCACCAGCTACAGAGGCAGCACATGACAAAATGCATAATTATGGTGAGACAACCGGCTTGATAATAGGCCTGTATTTATGCATACCACAGGGGTGGAAGTGACCAAAGGTTAGGAATTTGTGCTGGAAGGGGATGGGAGCCCGGGAATGTAGGGAGTGGGATGGATAGGGTGAGGGAAGGAAAGGGAGATAAAGGTAGGACGGGTGTTCTTGGGGAAGGCGCTGACTGAAAAGGGAAAGGTTAATCAAGAGCATGTGAGAGAAGGGAAAGAAACAAAGTCAGCCAGGACCAGTTACCCTGTCATTCTGTGTGTCCTCCCGAGGAGCACTTACAGGTGGCACACCAGCGGTGGAAGTGATTGCTTATTTGGGCCCAGAGGATTCTGGGTGCAATTATAGTGATAATTGCATATTAGAATGAGCACATCCTTCTGATGATAATAGGCACTAGGACATGGTGCCAATCAAGCTTCATTAAAAGCACAACAAATAGCAGCTCATAAAAGGATGAATGGATCTTGGTGCATGCCCCCGAGTAGCACTTGGCGAGACACGGTTATCGTGTTATTCGTACTGCCTGATCAAAATCAATTGTATTAGTTATAGTCCATTTGATTCCTATGGCGTTATGTGTGTGGGAGCACAGGGAGTGTACATTAGGCCTTTTATGTGGATTTGGGCAATTAAGTGGTTCATTGGGGTGTGAGGTGGCTTATGCTTCTTTGGTGTGGGGTGATGGTAAAGTCTTTCTATTACTGTTCATTACAAAATCAATGTTTCCTTTATATTGGCATGAGGTTGCTTAAATAGCATATGTGATCTTTAAGAAATCAAATGACTTAATTTTAGTGTATAAACAGCAGAGCTACATAGACTATATGTACAAATCTATGGCAACACTTACAGGCTCATAAAGGATGGGATTCACCCAATTTTGCTTTCTTTTATCATACAAGTTTTCATTACTTTTAACTACAAAAGTGGCACATATGTATGTGAAAACATTATTCGCAGTTTCTGCAAGACTACCAATTCTACGTACTCCATATTCACGTTGAGTCCAGTGAATTTCAAAACACCATTTAACACCAGAGGTTTCCAGATTACCCCAAAGACATGTTCTAAGAAAGTGTGTGTGTACCTTACACCGTACATACACTCACACAACATGCAATTGAGAAGAAAAAGGAAAAAAAAAAACACACCTGCAATTCTGAATTAACTATCTTCACATTTTCTAAATATATGCCCGTTAATATAGGTTGGAATACAGTCATCTTCCCTGCTTGAGAGAGAGGTTGGACGAGTAATGGGTGGAAAAAAGACCAAACATAGATCTGGGAAGTCCAATGCATGCAATTAGTTTAATCCCTGAGGCTGGTCAAAGAGAAGACCAGGCTGACTCCAAACAAACAACCTCGTAAATTTTTCTCTTTGACCCTCGAGGGAGGGTCAGTGCTAGCATCAGCATCTCAAACATGCACCACTGGGCAAGAGGAACCAGAGGGGGCAGTGGGAGCCAGCTGGGGATCTAGAAAAAGGGCCACAACCCAGGCTATAAACAAGACTACTTGAGTCCATATGCACTTCCTACACAATAGGACCTACTGCCCTTCTCTCACTCACCAGCATCAATGTAAGAAAGAGGGTTGGCCTGTATATTACCAAATTTGTATTTGTGTGTGTCGGATGAAGTGCTGGGGAGTGGAATGGAAGAAGATCAGTGAAGACAAGATCTCTGGCAAATTAAAGAACCAGCAGCAAGGCACTTCAATATATTTTTCAAAGTGCTACAAATGGAAATTGCATCAAGTAGGGACTGGGAGCGGGGGTGGGATTTAACAAGGGGTGAATTTGTCATGGCAGTTCAAAGGAGGCCTGTGCAATATCTAGATTATCTGCAGGGGCTTCTCCTCTTGGTCCTCCACCCACCATGGGGGTACCAAGTTGATGGAATTCTTGGAAAACACTCCACTGGAATTCTCCAATGTAAATATAATCATATGATAAGAAAAAAAGATGTGGGAAAGCACTGGAGAAGAGCAGGAATCAAGCATAAAGTGGCACCATGATGACTGTAACAACCAGCAGCAGGCCTGTCTCCATACATAAAGAAGATGGATTCAGCCGCCTTCCCTGAGAGCTCCCCAATTCTTGGGCACCTCAGTGTGTAATTAGTCAGCATGATCGTTGCCGATGCATCAGGTGTCACCGCTTATGAATTCCCCTGTGAATATATCAACGTCTGTAATGGGCCTGAAGAACAAGAGCTGCAAGAAAAGATTGGGGGAACAACTGGTGGAAATTTACGTGATCCATGAATTTATGTGATCCACTTAAAATAAAGAAAAGTGGGTTTCCCCACAACTTGACTGATTTGCCTGGTATGGACGCAATTGTCATTACAAATTATCTTGTCCTCCACCTCCTATACACAGCGAGCCAGATGAAAGCTACAAAAGTGGAGGACTAACGTCATAACTATCTTGTGTGCGGTCTGCCATCTTGTCTTTCCCAGGTGAGTAAACGTGCTTGAGAATTAATTTTTATATTGCTATTTGAACTCCAATATGTACATAGATGCACTGCTGGCATCAGGCTACTAACATTATTTTGCTAGCTATCTATTTTCTACCTACTAGGTCAACCATTCTCAAAGATCTGGCGAAATGCAGTTAAAAACCTGGGTTGTGGCTAAAAACCCAGAAGAAGTTGTCACAGCACATTGTAATTGCATGCAAATACTAACTCAAGGCATGTTTACTGCAAACATTACGTTTGACATAAGTTGACTCCACTCCTCCAGACTGAAGACGGAGGTTTTTTATCCATACCTACCACCGTTTCTCTGTGAGTTTTTTTTCTTTTTTACTTCTCCCTTTTGCATACTATTATTTTCTGGACTCAAAAATACCCTTGTTTTTCTGAATGTGATCGTTTGGAAGAGCCATAAACAGCTCTAGTCATAGGCATTTATGCCGTGTTAGTCAGTTAGTTAGTGTAGTCCCTTCCTCTAGTTGCCTGCCCTCCATCTGGAAAGCACACAGACATGTGACGTCACATGCAAACAACCTATTAGGATGAATGTGTCACCCTGGCCAGCAATAGATGAGTGTGAGGGAATATGAATGAGTGCTGCTCATCACTTTGCCATAAGCCATGCATTTGTGTATGAGGAAAAAAGGTCACAGGTTGTGTAAGTATACTCGGGGGTACAGTCAGGCTGTCGGCATCATGATCATATGAGCTTAGTCCCAGGGCTGTTTTTTTTCGCCCTGAAAGCCCTCTTTTAAAATGTGAGTCAATGGAAAATTAGATGCCGCCTGTAAAGTCATTAAAAAACATGCAGATAAAGTATCCATATGCCACAGCCTTTTCACAGCCAGCATCTTCATTCTGTCCAGTATAATGACATTTGCTCAAATGCATCTGTGTTTGCAGCCTGAAATGTCAGCACTTGGCCTCTCAGGTTGGCCATGTCGCTCTAAAATGCATGCAAATATGCCCCTGCAACACATAGACGTAGAAAGGAGACTGTCCTTCACCAAAAAAGGTTGTTTGTACAAGCAGCAATTATGACCCATAATTCCATTTATTGTTAGATGGTGCCCTCTAGTGGCCGTAGTAATTACAACTGGAGCAAAGTAGGAAGTCATGCAACGTAGTATTAAGGCTGAGAAAGACCATTTAGGGTGGATGGGAGGGGTGGTGGATGGGTCAAACAAACAAGACTTTGACCCAGGAGACCGTTGTCCGTGTCCCATTTGAAAATAAAATTAAACAGCAAGTTATTTTAACTTTACATAACAAACAGAACTATGTTGCATGCGTAATTACATCATGTACATGTACACGGAAGTGAAGTAACCTAACAAATGTACTGTTTTTAACCCAAACCACAATCATTTCCTAACCCTAATCAAGTAGTTCTGTTTCCTAAATCTAACCAAACTGCAACCGATTCACAATGTTAACGACATGTTTAAAACCGCAACCGTTCCGTTTAGGTATATGACAAAATGCTGCTGTGGGTCATATTTTAGTAAACAGTCGTATGGGTCTTATTAGATGTGGTCGTATGTTTTGGAGGACTTGTTGGTAGAAAGAGACACAAAGAAGCCAACACGCGCTCTCCCTCTCCCTGTCTCTCTTCTCCTCACTTTACAGACACTTGTATTATGTAAAGTCACACCGTGGCTGTATTTATAACTTGGCTGAAAGCTTATTCTGAAGGCTTGTTGGGAGGGGTGAACTTGTGAATACCCAGGCATTCAGATTCAGGTCAATGAACAAGGATTCAGGTCCATCTGAACAATAATAGATCCTTTATTGATCTCCTCCTCTCCTTTATTAAGAAAGGATTATACAAATTAATTGAAGTAGGAAAATGCCAAGGAACCAGAAAAAACAAGTCTCAAGCGTTTTGAACTTGTGATGCGAGTAAATTACACTTTTAGTTTTCATTCATAACACCTTATGATATCACAACATACAGGAACACATTTATTATAGGCCAGAGGGAAGACCCCCAAAAAGTGCTTCCATTTTTTAGATACCCCTATCAGAGGTAAAACAAAGCACAGCATGTTTTTCATATTATCTTACGTCTCCTACATGGATTCTTGTATAAAAAATAATTTACTGCAAAAGTGGTTAAATTGACACATATTGTAACACACTCAATAAAAAAGAAGTGCAAAATAAAGCCAGGTCAAATGGGAGATGATACATGCCATTTCATAACGCAAGCTTTGATTGGTCCTAAATTTGGTGTGATAGTGGGTACGGAGTACCTCTGCATGTGTGAAAAATAACAGAATGTGAATATCTTGACATATTGAGGAAATACAGTACTACAAATACAAAAGTACAATAAGTGGAAATATCAAATATGAAGGTCTATGATATATATTCATTTACTTTTAGGCAGCTTTGGCTGGGAATGTCCCAGAAACACCAATCAGGGTTTGCCGGAATGGTATGGCGATGCTGAATCCAGCAATATATATGTAAGTGAGATATGACGTGTTCCAAGCAAACTGAAATGGTTGTAAATCGCATGTCTTCAGTCAATCGAGAGACTTAAAAATGCACTTTAATCAAGGAGAAACAGACCACTTATTGTTTCAGCTTTAATTTAAGGGGTAAATACATGTTCTGGATGCAAAAGTAGTAATCTGTGTGAGCACTAGTGCTTTTGTTTTTTAAGAACCAATGGTGTGCATGTGTCTATGTGCATACATGTGTTACCCCCACCCCACCTGTGTTTTTCAACCTGACCTGTTGACAGGGGTCATGAGCCCTCTAAAGCTGCAGTTGGGGGTATGTAGATGCCTGTCTGTGTAATAGTCATCCTTTGATCCAGGAGGATTTGGCAGATGTCTCACACACCACAAGGCTTACTCCAAGGATGCAAACTATGGCACAGTCCCCCTTATTTGCTTCTGTTGGTGGATCAAAGCCATGCTGAGTCTCTGCATGCCTTAGAAACTCTGCCACTGGCCAATAAAGGGGTAATCCAATCACTGAGTGTAATATGGGTCATATGAGCATACCTAAGGTCAGGGGGCCAGTCCCAGCCAATCAGAATGAGAGAAACCGAGTGTTATAATCCTTGGGGGTAAAATTTCAACAGAAGTTTGACAGGAGTTCTGAGAGTTGTCACAGACTTCATTTCCAAGTGAAAAAGGCTGAACTGTTAGGGGCTTCGGTGTGACTTTAAAAATCAGATGGTCTGTTATTTCTTATCTGATCACTGCTGATTGAAATTCTATCAGATTATCTGGTTTCTTGCTCTGGCCCCAGTATCTTCACGCGGCAGATGATGGGGCAGGCTTCTTAAGTTTGGGCCCTTTGGCAATCTTGCATCAAGTCAAAGGCTTAGCTCATCTTTATTCCATTGCCCTGTGGACTTTCATTTATTTCAAAGACAGAAAGATGAGGCATTTTTGGGGAGATGGACAGCCTTTGGGACCTACCGCGATGATAGAAAAAGATTAGATCTGCATTACCGCAGGTCATTTTCGAAGGGGAGAGGGACAAAGATAAAACATTTTTTAGAGTCTTCAGAGGAAATAAGCATATATCGGCCAATCTGCCATGATTCTTGCAATCAAACGAAAGCATTTGAAGCATATAGCCCTCTCCCAGCATTTCCTTCCCCCTCCACTTTACTCTCATTCCCATCTTCATACAAATATATTTCAGGGTTTTTTTTCTCTCGCCCCATCTCTCTCCTCTATTTCTTTCTTTTTCTTCACATATGTTTTATCTCTGAATGCCTCAATACTCCTCTGTGGTTACAGGGATAGGTCATGAATCCCCTTCTGTCCCCCTCATCCTCTCCCACTAGCCTGGTAAGTGACAGCTGCAGGCTGGACAAAGGCCTGATAATACCCAGGATTTGTCAGGCTCTGACTTCACCCATGTCCTCCTGTGACTGATGCACTGACAGTGGCGCCTTGCCAGCTAAAAACCCCACTTCTAGATGGGAGCTGTTGCTGTTGTTGAGCTGTGTGTGAATGCGTATCCATGGTTCCTTTCACACTCCAAAGCAGCCCATATGGCAGGGGTGCTCAAAGTTTTGATGACTGAGTGCCAATTTAGGGAGCCAGCATATGATTGAGGGCCACACAGGTTCAGGACATATGATGGCAGCCACTTTCACCAAGTAGTCCCACACAAAATCTTCATCACTGACCGGCTTATTTCATGAGATTCCACACACTGTAGCTTGCCTACAGCTTCACTACTTTTCACAAGATTTGTGAACTGTTGGGCAGATAGGTCTTGTTGAAACTGTTGAACAATACATTTGCAAGTGTTTTTTTTCCGTGGTGGTTTTTCCATCTCATTTCCACATTAGACTGCCGAGTTGTCCATTGAAATCACTAACTTTAGATAACAGCACTAGCATTGATGACAGAATGTAACTCGTGAGGTGCCACTAGCTGCCATGCAACCAGTAGATTTCTACATGTTGTCATTCCTAACCTGACAGACACTTGTTAGCAGGACTTAGTTTGATGCAGTAGCTGAGGAAATGTAGGTTATTGAAAGTGAAAGTATTGAAATGGACCGCAGATGATTCAAATATAATGCATGCATTTCATGCCACGTTCTGGGAGACGCACAAAATCTTTCTGAGGGACACTACTTTGAGCAACTCAGTGGCACGACCAAGGGGAGGCCAGGGGGTCCCCTAGAGACCCATGGGACCACCGGCGGCATGAAGATATGCGGTACTAGCCATGTCATGCTAGCTTGTCAGGAAGGGGGATAAATAACACTCCAAAGGTAGGCTGAATTTTGGCGAGGGAAAAAAGTGCCATGGCCATTTTCAAAGGGGCAAATTCAGTTATGGCTTTTGGTTTTGGTGTGCCAGCCCAATATTTTCTGTGGCCCCATCTGGCCACCCCTATGAACAATTTCTGGGGGCGCCACTGGAGTTACTACGCCATATGAGGTCCTAAGAGGCCATCATCTGGGATGCCAGTCTAGGCAATGGTGGTGGCGTGACTGCAGAGTGTTGAGTTCTGATTAGCAAGGGAAAGAAGCAACACCTGTGAGCTCTAACAGGCTGTCCAGCATGGCCTGGTGTACTGTTCATATCTTGGTTTCCCAGGGTGAGAAATGAAGAACCAGCTCTGCCCTGCAGGGAACCACAGAGGGCCCTCAACTAAGAAAAAAATGCAAAAAATGAAGAAAATAAGTAGTTCTTTGGCTATCTCGTTGTCCCTTTAGAGAGCTATTCCCCTCAGTATTTCAAAAGCCCCATTTGCCTCAGAACACATGCAGCCTGCCACCCCCTCTGCCCAAACTTCACCCCAATTTGCTTTATTACTCCAAGGACACATTTTCTCTAGAAGTCATTACATTTAAACACTTCTTTCTTTCTCTCTATTTCATTAATCTGTTTGAGGGATTGCCAAAATACAGGTGCATGTGAGGAATTGGCCTTGCAGCTGTCTACATTTGACAGAGACACCGTCAATGCCTTCTGCCCAGCCTTTTCACTGGCAAGTTTTATGGCTTCAGTCCCAATGAGAATACAGTGGAAGTAATCAAAGGTGCTTTTGTTTCTGCATGTTGCGCTGTGTGGATGTATTACTCGTGGTTAGAAGGGAACAGGTGTGACCTTTTCTACAAAAAAGTGCTTTTGGTTGTTTTAAAACTTCCAATATTGTTTATGGTCTGTGGCAAGAAAAAGAGGCCAGCGAAATGGCTTGAGGCGATGGTGTGGTAGAGCCAGCTGGGTGGCCAGAACATCCAAGTAAATAAAAGTAAAAAAAAGATGGATGCTCAGGTGCAGTCCGGAAATGTATCAATTATTCAACTGATCCTGTGCAGCTGCTCTAACTCAGAGCCAAGGACAGACTGGAGGACAGACAGGAGGTCATAGTGGCTGTGCATTTGAAGTAAAGGTAACTTACAGAAGCCAAATTCAAAAGGTTTTCACTGTAAAAAGAAATTAAAAAAAATTACTTGACATGTTTGACTGTAAAGTGTGGTGCTTTTATTCTCATTAAATGTAGTGTTAAATTAAGTATAGCACTGTATACTGTACAGTACAGTCACTGTTTCATGGAGAGGCACATGCACAGCTAAGATTGAACTTTTACATACATTCTAAAAAAATACTCCACAAGATTGATTTAGCTAAGTCTCATGAGTTGCATCCAATCCAATCCAGTGTAATGCAATTTATAACCAACAGCAGCAACTGATTTACTGATTCTCTTTTCAGTCCTCATCTACCAAGTTAAAAAATACAATGCTTCTTAGACAGCTGTTTCATACAGCACAAAACATCATATGAAGGGGAAAAGCACAACATTAAGACAGCATGTTGTGCATGATTGTATGGGAAAAGCTAAAAATGTATATGGACGATAGACTCTCTGAGAACTTTCTTCACTTCAATTGCTGGCAACTTATTTCTGGGAATAAAGGAGCCAGGCAGCTTCTGACTGACAGCTGCGTCCTCCGTGAAGAAAGAGATGAACTTTGAAGTTAAGGCCCATAATCCCAATCCATTGATTCAGAGGCAGTTCGCTCACTCTGAGAGAGAGGGATGGAGATTTGGAGTATGGTTGGGACTGCATAATGTATTCACACAGGCACAAACAGACACTCACACACGCATGCATACACTTCACAGTAAGGTTTAGAAAAAGATCATGGTTTGGTTTAAAATGATCTTATTTGTTACGTCCGTGATGTGGTTACGTAATAACATGGTTACGTAATAACCAATGCAGTCAAGCGATTAAAAGAAAAATGTAATTAATTAAATGCTTTGTGATTAATTCATCTAAATTAATCGTACATAGCAATATTTTCCGTAAGACACATTTAAAAACATTCAAATGGATCTTGGTAGATGAGTGAATCATCACATTTGGGCTGGACCTGAATATTCAACTATTCAGATATTTGTTCGTTGGGTAGATATTCGGTTTTCAATTTGGGGATTTGGATATTTGTGTTTTCTTTTTCAATACTGCAGAATAACAGAATCCTTAAAAATGAATGCCTTTAAACTGAAATACACATGTTGCAGCGCAATGTTTCCATTTCAGGTCAGAGTGGGAGTCCTTTTCTCTTACAGAACATCTTTGTCTTCACAGAGCGCAGGATGCGGAGCAGACAGAAGCAGTCCGCTAACTTGTTGCTCTCGTCTCAGATATTAACTGCTCTGTTTCAACAATGAACAAGACACTTGCAGCGCTATCCCATCCATCTCAGCTGGGAATGGAGAAATGCCTGTCTGAGTTGAGTTATAACTGACAGTCTGCTGTGTGTAGAGGTCTGTATGTTATACTGTAGTAGTCTGCTGTCATTTAATGAAGGTAAACACTGATCGTCCGCTGTGATTAATTATTTTTTAGGATGTGATAGTGTTTCTGTAATTAATTAATCAAAATGACTGTTATTTTGACAGCCCTAGTAATAACGTAGTTGCGTTGGTTAACTTTAAAAAAGTCAACATTGACCTTCCATCCATCTACCCCTTCCTCCTTCTGCAGAATTTGGTGCTCTTTATACTATGTCACCTGACTCCTGCCTCCCGCCATAATTACTATGGCCACTAGAGGTTGCTGCCAAACAACAAACATAAATATTAGTTGGAATAAGCTGCTTGCACAATGAATATATAGCTGTTTTTTGGTGAGGACGTCCTGGAAATGTTCAGGTCTACCTCTGTACTGTACAGTGTTAGGGCTGTTTAAATACTGAACAGAGGCATCTGATGAGTCAACACTCCTCTTCAGGGTAAGGAGAGTGAAGTGTAAGTCTTAAATAAGGTGTTAAGGCCATAGACTAAAGTATCCATCTAAACAGGTTAGCTCAGCTTTTATGAGCCCATCAGGCCTTAAAGACAGGTTTTATGAGATATCAGCTAGCTTGACACTAAGAGGCCAGAGAAACGAGCTGGGGTATACTTACTATATGACTTTGGCTTCCAGTATACTCTTTTATGGACCCTGACACCAAAATATTTGGTCTAAGTATAGGTTGGCGCCATGAAATATGAAATTGGTTGCTGTATTTTGCATTAGGTGACCTCAAATAAATGTCCAGTGTGGCTGGTGTGCTGCAGCAACGAGTCACCTTTGCAGGTTTCTCTTTTAAGTAGCACTCCAAAACCCAGAGAGGGCTGGAGAATTTGGCAGAAGAGCCGGCTAGACGATCGTCAGCACTTAGACAAGAAGGAGCCGAGTGGATCTTGAGACGGGTTTGTCCAGCCAAGTGCGGATGCCTCAAGTGCTTTGCGTAAAATGGATGCCACATCTGAAGTTTGATGACCTGCTAAGTGAAAGTAAGTAAATTGTTGTGAAAAAGGAAAATAGGGGGAGAAAAACCAGTCTGGCAACACAAAATGGCATATGGATAACACGACGATTTGTTAAGTCATTTTGCATGGTATCACAATGCTTTTTTTGCTTTTCACAGTTCATTTTACACCATGTAGTTGCACTGGGCTGGACTTTGAGCCAGGAGACCGGTGTTTGTGACCCATGTAAAACGAGTTATGGTAACTTAACCGTTGATATTGGATATTTACGTTGATTATCTGTTGATTAGGTTGATAGCATAACTTGCCTAATTTACGTAGGTAAATTAATTTATATAACAAACATCCTTATTATAACCCAAACCAATATGTTTTCCAATACTTACCACTTAGTTTTGTTGCCTAAACTTAAGTTTTGTTTGAATTCACAAAACTAAGACTGTAGTGAAGCGTCATTGTTGTGATGTGTCAAGGGGTCCTGAAAGTGTCCGTATGTGCCAAGTTGTGAATGAGAACGGGCCGTAAAATGATGTGCGAAACACTGCAAAAAGTGGCGTGCTATTTATACACTTTCCCATGAGATCACGTTGGAAAAACCTGCAAAACCAATAATTTCAACACTTTTTGGAACTATGAAATAAACAGAGAAAGGGGGGAAGCTGCTCTTCCTCCACCTTTTTTTAATCTTAATGTATTGCCACAATCACCGTCCTACGAACATCTCCAACCTGCCTGGCCAGGTCTAACTGAGCTCATCACGCAGCTGTGTGACCTTGCAGCCCCCTGCCAAACCCCTCCTTCCCACTTGACTTACTTTTTAACTTTGCATTCTGGAGCTGCCTCATCCTTCAGCAACTCTGATGTGCTGGAATGCCCACAGGCAGCTTATTAGAGAGGCACTAGTTTGTCAAGCACAGCGTACCACAGCCTCAGCACAGTAGCAGAAAAACAGACGGGCGAGGAGGGGAGAAAATCAAAGACGGGTCTTGGGGTGAGCCCCTGCTAAAAACCAGAGAATGGGATGGAATATTACTCACATGAAAAAAGATGGTGATGTCAGCTACCATCAAACCTCATGCATTGCCATTCAAAACATCTCAGATTTCAAGCGGTACATGACCTTCACTGACTTGCTCATGTCTGGGACAGTGACTGCATCTACTTTGTATATCAAAGACAATGTCTTCTTGCATGTGTTCTCCAAATACTGTAATCACCCAGGAATTTGTCTATGGTCATTTTTTTTTGCAAGGTCTAGGTCATTACAAATCATGAATGATTTACGGACTATTTTCCAAAGGATACCAAAGTGTTTTGCATTTTCCTACCAGCAGGCAAACATTGCTGTATGTTGATTTTGAAACTTGCAGAAACTTGCAGAAATAATTAAAAGGAAGGAGCTTACTCAATCCATCCAAAACCTTTAAAAAACAATCCTCATTTGCAACTGCATTACCATGGAACAATAGTGCACTGCAACTTTGACCAAAATAAAAGCAAGTACGCTGTTTACTATGTGTTTACAGCATACTTAGAGTTCACCATCTGGTCTCTGCAAACTGATTTTCCTACCATTCTGTGATGAATGAAAGCCAATGTTTGCCTGCGGCTTGGGAAAAACACATAAAAACAATCTATGGTATGCTTTGGAACACAGTTAACAGTGTGTAAAAATGTACTGGATGGATTAAAACACTGGTATGGTCCTTTAGTGCAAATATATGCAAAGACATCAGCATGTGAATGAGCATGAATCCACTCCAGATGCAGATATTCATGTGCAGCTGAACTTCTCTTGTTGCCACAATGACACACACTCACTGATGACTACCTATAATGAAAGGCTAATATTAGATTTCAAATGGGCCTGGCTGGTGCATTGGACATATATTACATATGCATTCAGAAATGTATCATTTGACATCTGGTGCATAATTTTCCGTGGTAGGTTTAATTCTCTACTGTAGCATCATCCCATTTTTTAAAGGTCCCATATTGTAAAAGTTAGATTGATGTGTCTTTTTTGATTATAAAGCAGGTCTAGGTTCTATATAAATACTGTGGAAGTATCAAAACGCTCAATCCATGGAGAAATGCACACAGCCCGTATTCAGAAACTGTGCCTTTAAACGAGCTGGCAGGACTTAAGTGAAGTTATGATGTCATAACTATACTAAATAGGTTGAAAGTGCCGCTACAGTGCCATTAGTCATTCCCTGGCTGCAATGACAGTGCAGAGACACAGAGAGCGCAGATGCAGAAGACCCAATCAGAACACACTGGGCTTTTTTCGGGAGGAGGGCTTAAAGAGACAGGTGCTAAAATGGATGAATACATATTCAGACAGACAGTATGAAAAATACAAATTTTATTTTTTTTTTTACATTAAAGCATGTAAATAATATTCTAGTAGAAACCCAAAATACACCCATGAACCTGAAAATAAGCATACTGTGTTTCCTTTACAAATCCCCTTTTAGCAACTAACAAGCCGAGCAGATATCCTGTTTTTTATTAGAGCACTGAGGTCCCCCAGGTTCACTCTGGAAGGCCGACACCTGTAAAGTATCTCATTTACTCTAGCACGGCATCACACTGTGCTGAATGTAGACAATCGCTCCCTTTCCAAATGTCAGTGCCTGACGCTCAGCGGGTGCGCCACGAGCCAAAGGTAAATAATTCACACCAGCCCTCCGTAGGTCTCCTCGCCGTCCCATACACAAGCAGCCCCCAAGTCTTCTCTTCCAGGACCCCCTGTGCTGCCGCAACTTCCTCTATACATAATTAACGAAAGAGGCACGGTAGGACGCCCGTCAGTCAGAGCCCGGCTAGAGCCAGGGCCACTTTAAACAATAACAATATTGATAGTGGGTGTAATAAAGCAGAATTAAAAAGATGGATTCCAATGATTTTTTGTGCCTGGTGCAGCTGGTCCCAGCTTTAAGTGGTGAGAAGATGGAAAGGGGTAGGGGGAGGGGGAGCGACTGGTTGGTGGTACTTTTAAGGAATGGATAGGGGTACAGAAAAATATTAAGGGAAGGGAATAGTAAGAGGAGAGGTGGGGAGTTGTTGCCCCTTTCCCCCTCCCCACTATCCCCTGGCGTCCTGCACTGGCTGCTCTCCTGTCTCCTCCATTACTGGATTAGTTTCAGAGCCCTCTTCTGAGAGCCAGAGAAATGGAAAAGGGGGGAGGTCAGGGGTCGTGACCTTTAGTAATGGCCACGCAGACAGACAGGCAAAAAAAAGAAAAAGATGAGGCTGGCAGCATCATTTCACTTTAGACTATCAATGTTGTGTAATAATCAATGTGAGGTTCAAGAGGTTGGCAGATAGTGACAGACGGGGAGACAACAAGAGGAAGAATAAAAGGACAAAAATGAGAAAATCAGAGCTAAAAAGACTAATCAATGTTCACATAACAACTATTAGAATGATTTGTCTCCTATCCTTAAACATAATGACAAAAATGGATCAGGAGCACCAACAAGTGAGTTGCATGACAAATAGTTAAACTCTATTAAGAACAAACTTTACACAATTCAAAATGTGCTAAAAAAGTAAATCATATTTTTTCCGGTGAACAATAATTTGGGGGTTGCTATAGAGTGCAGCTAGCATCCAGAGGCATTTTGGTCTGTGCCATTAATAGCACCCCTTGGAAATCGTAAATGAACTGAGAGGTTCCAGACTAATACACATTTGTGAATTAGTCTGGTGATGGCAGGCTATTTTCACGTTTTGTTCTACAACATAAAATATGTCAATAAATATCTAATTTGTGAATTTTGAAGCTTTTACGAGTAAAAAGGCAGTTGCTAACAAGTGGCTAAATGAGACAGGTTGTCTGGAACATTAAACATCACTGTCAGCTTATTGGTGGTGATGGTGAGTCATGCAACCATGGTGTAGTTAATTTATAGCCTAACATTAGCTTTTACTTCTGGTGATTGCAATCAGAAAAGTGGTGTTCATTGATGGAGATTATCTTGCTGAACAAACCATGTAAGTATCATAAACTTATATTTGCCACTTTTCTGCAATAATACTAAATCTAATGGGAAAATCCCATTGGCTTTTTGTCGAGGGAACCAGGGTGATGCTAACTTCCAAATATTTTATCCCTGCACCACTCTATTGTTACTTACAGTACAGTATTTAGAAATGGTTACATTTTTTTTTCTTCTTTTTATTCAACCTTTATGTACGTGAAACATATCAAATCCCCCTGTCCTGTGTGGGTTATACAATGTTGTAGTGCATATGTATCTGTCCATAAAGTCACAAAGTCAAACCAGTGAGGGAGAAATCCCGCCTTAACTGCTATCTCCCATCAACCTCCAGGAGCCTTACATATGTTAATGCCCCTTCAACCTGTGACCCTCAAATTCATGACATCATTATCAACCCAGCCAGACATAATGTTGGCCTGTCACCACCATGATCTATGGCCACAGTGGGCTCTCTGCCTTAATGAAGCCGTAACGTTGCCTTAAACTGCTGAAGCCACGACGAGCCTCGGCATGGCCGTCACTCGTCTTAATGTGAGTATGCATCCATCATCTCGCATCAGGCATCAATCAATCAAAAGCCCCTGTGACAGCTGGGGGCCCCCCGTCCCCCCAATCCACCACTACGACCACAGTACACACACACACAAACTCATTGGCAGTGATTATGATCTCAATTATCATCATGACTGCGGGCCACCACTTCCTCTGTGACCGACATGCTAATCAGGAGCACTGGCAGTCAATAATCAAGGCATGGAAAAGGCCATTGGGTGCAGAATTGGTCAAGTATAATTATATATTTTAATGTCAAATGGTTTAAATTAATAGGCTTGGACCACTGTGAGAAAATGATACGTTTTGGAGGAGAGCAAAGTCAACACACAACACTAAACAAGAATTGGTTTGAATTCTTTCTCAAGCCCCTTTCACACATGCACTGCAACCCTGAACTTATCTAAACATTATGCAGAGGAGCTGTATAAGAACGCAAATGTCAAGATCAGTTGGACTGGACCTTACCCTGCCACCTCCCTAGTACAAAGTCTGTGTAATGTCTGACTAGCCAATCACAGCACAGTAGGGCAGGACGAGGCGAAAAATACAGATCTGAAAAAAAGAAAGTGTCATTTACACGAAGACTCCAATGAAAATTTCTAACTGGAGAGACACCGAGATTCAGGAACTTTAGTTGGTAAGGGCCGACGCCGAAATCATCAGACAAATCCAAGGAACGGCAAGAGACTCCTGCATACTCTACCCAGGCGCCACCCCTCGCCTAAACCAAACTGAGTATTTCTGGTAGGTGAGATAGCGTCCCAGGCTTGGTTTACATCAGGCATGGAACCGCCACAATTTGGTGCGAAGTGCCAGGGAGCTCTGCCCACTTCCATTTGGTGCACATGGCACGTGTCACGAACAGCTTGCGATCTAATGCAAATATTTTTTCCGCATGTCGCAAGCAAATATGGCATGAAAACACATTATATGTGATATAAATGCTCTGATTCTGATAAATTATCAAATTTGCATCCCCTGCCAAGCCTTGTGATTTCCCTGCCCCTCTCCCTGCTGTTCTCCTGGAGTTTACATTCCTCAATTTTTTACCCCCACATGATGACATTTCATCCACTATATTTATTGGAAATAATCTAGTGTCACTACTGTTTGTGATTGTGCTTTTAAAATTACATTATTATCCACATATTTGTCCATTGTGTCTAGAAACAGAGAGGGGCACAGATGCGCCTGTGTCTGTTTTGCTCTTGGAGCAGTCAGACACATACAAACACACAGCCCACCCACCCAAACACAAACAAATCAGCTACATGTGTGGTTAGTAAACAGCAGCCAGGCTACTGCTCACTAGAGAATTTTCGGATCGCTGCACTTCACAGCAGTTCTGTGCCGGATGAAAACCTGGAGTCACACAGATAATCTCCTGTTTTGTGCTACACGTGTGAAAGGGAGACTCCGGAAATGTCCGGACCTCATTCTCCGGAGTTCATATTAGAAAACGGCTTAACTGAAGAATATATGTATATATTTGAAAAGCTGATCTTGTGACATTGCAGTGAGGCCAAAGGTGATCTTAGAGTGTCTTTGTCCTCCTCAGAGATTTAGTGGGCCATAACTGTCCATGTTCAGCGCATCAGAAAGCTAGGAGGTCAACTGTGACAAGCTTTTAGTCTGCAAGATAGCTGCAGTGGCAGTGTTCCCAGTGCACACACTTATGCACAAACACCCCATACTCAGCCCCTTCAATAGGATAGGCAGCAGCTAAAGCAAGTCTCAGTGGTCATTTCTTTAAGCTAGCATCAGTCCTGTCCTGTCCTGTCTAATCAGCCACAGGGATTTGAACCAGTGTAATTTAAGATGGGCTTTGGGCCTCGGCAAGCACACAGATATCTGATAGTTTATTCATGCCTTTCAACAGACATGAGGCCAGATTGATAGCATTTCACACAAAGAAGTTTGATGTTTTGTCTCTTTCTTGCTTTCTCTCTGCAGGTGACTATCGGCAGCTTTCCCCAAATATGAGCTGTTATCACAAACCAGATCACAGTGTAATCTCTTCTAATCCTCCAAATAAACTGCCTCTGAGTAGGGAAAACTGAGCTGTGAAGACAGTGAGAGTAATACAATATGAGAGGTAAAGACAGAAATTGTATAGAAGCAAAATCTGTGTCCTCAATAACAGAAATTTATCTAATGAACTTCTTCCACTGATTTTACCTTTTACACCAAATTAGCTCTGATTCTTAAACTGGTTCCGTTCAGGATTATTGGATCAATGGAAATGGAAAACAAGCCTGGACCAACTATTAATGATAAGAAGATGTAGAATATTATGTGCAAGACTCCATCCTCTTTTTCCCAACCTGTAGAATATCACACACCCACTTCAGTTCACAAGGAAAACCTGTTATTTTTTGGATCCAACTGGGAACCAACTTATCGGGTTCCAAAGCAATTTATTTTTGGTCTAAACACTCCAAATGGGGGTGTGCTTATGGCTCAGTGGTAGAGCATGCAACCTCTATACAGAAGCTAAAGTCCTCTCCGCAGCGACTGTGGGTTTGATTCTCGCCCGCGGCCCTTTGCTGCATGTCGTCCCCTCTCTCTCACCCCTTTCCTGTCAATCTTTAGCTGTACTATCAATAAAGGCAAAAAGCAAAAAAAAACATCTTAAATGCCCCGAACGGTTAAAAAATTAGGTGCACAAACCAGAATGGAACCCATTCCATGTTGGTGTAAAAGGGAACTCCTGTTTGCCATTGCAGTAGTCACAAAAGAAACTTGGAGTGGATATCACAGGGATGATTAAAAAAAAAGAGATAGCAGTTCTCATAAAACTCCTCTCTATGCGTCTCTTATTTCATCTCACAACACAGTCCCTCCCTTTGGCAAGGCTTCGTGTTCATAGGCAAAAACGCTATGAGGAGCCACATTTTAAATGTGACACGGCAAAGCACTCAGCCAAGGTCCTAATGAGAGAATTATTCAGGCCTGGTTAGGTGGCTCACTTTGGCGCCGGGGGTTCAGACTGCACTTTAAGTGAAGGGAGCTGAGAGGCACTGATGACAAAACACTGTCACCTTCAGGTTGTTTAAGGAATGGGTGATGGGAAGCCACCACGTGTGATGGTACTCCCATAGTCCCAGACAAGCCACAGAGGATTAGCCCCTAACTGATAAAAGAGACCAAGCGGTCATGGGTTCACCCACAGATGGCCAATGTGGTGGCTGATGTGTGAATGAATGCACCAGTGAGGCGAAACTACATCAAGATACATCTGCCTGCATACACAC